>JBBMEG010011581.1:0-31509 GCA_037832605.1 Cyclanthera cordifolia
TTTCCCTCCATTGTGATTGCCCAATGAATTTGATAGCAGCAATTAACCTGATCTTCTAGAATATTTTCAATCTCAGCCCACTTTGACTCATGGTATCCACTAGAAGGGTTGTGTAATAGAATCCTCTCATTGAAGGATCGAAATCCCTCATTCCCTCTTGTATGGTGTCTCTTGGTAATGACTAGCTCCACTCTCTTCCAAGTAATCTTCATGCATCTTGAAGAAGCATTAAAGACTCTGAGGCCTAATCGAGATCCAATAACCACAAATGCGGGGATAACGATCTCTAGTTAATTGGAAATAACAAGTTGATACCTTATCCTTAGCTCTTTTTATCATGAGATTCACCGCTAATCAATCTACCTTCGAAAACTGATGGTTTAGGATCATCTTGCAATTCACCATTTACTTTGGCCATTTTGTCCAAATTTCGCAGTGCAATTGCCAAACTCCTCAGCCCATTTGTAATCATACTGCCAAAAATCTGTCCTTGAATCTGATTGTTAAATTTTGGAAGGTAAAGACAAAGAACTCTACCTTGAACCACTTTCTGTACCTTCCCAAAATTTGAGTAATAATTCATGAGGACATATCCTCCATTTATCTCTTCAGAGCATTTGTTGGTGGCAATAAAGTCAACAGTTGTCATCATCTTGACTGTGGTGGGAATGGGGAGATGGAATATGTGTCTTATAATAATCAATTCTGATTTTTCTTCCTTCATCAATTCTGATTTTTCTTCTTCCATGGAATATGAGGGAAACAAATCCACTTAATCAGCCGTCCACTCTTCAGCTCGACTAGTTTTCGTGGCATATGTTGTTGACGATGGTGAGTATTGCTTACAACTTATCGATTTGAGTGTGTAGATAACCCGTGAAGACAAAATTGTGGTAGTGGTGTTTTCTTCGAAGTTCGACCATTGACAATAATAGTTCGTGAATACCACAACGTAGGATGAAACCCGACGATAGCTGTGATATGTGAAGGTTATGGCGGCAACTAGCAACCTCTTGTTGCAGCGGTCGTATTGTTGCGGTAACTTATAGAGGTTTTTTTGCAATTCAATCTTTCTATCGAAAATGCTAGCAATTAAGGTTAATTGATAAATGTTGCGTGGGTATTTTTCCTTCGAACATAAATTTTGGATTGTAATTTGGGTAATCTGTGGCGAGTCTTTCATTACTGGTTCAGACATATGCAGATGGGGTTTTGAAATTACAACATCAAGGCAATTTGTCCAAGCTCTTTGGGCATTTCTTCTTAAATACGATCCATTAGGATTTAACCAAGTCAACCAAGCTATTTCATGCTTCCTCTTCCTAATTTTGTAACTATTATGGATCATAATTTGGGCCCTCAAATTTTTTTTCAAATTAGGCCCAATAGAAAACTCTTCTTTGGTTTCCTCAAGCTCGCATTCCCAACTCTTTCTCCCGTTTCCCAATTTCATCCAAATTTGGGCTCCCTTCCATTCTTTTAATTTCAGCCCACTTGAAAACAATGCACTGTATCTTCCTTTTAAAACAAAAATTGCCCCAGGCCTTGAATGATCATTAGACACGTGTCGTCCTTTACGGTTTATTCTTCCATTGTTTCTTATTTCATTAACGCCTCTGCCACTCCATGTATAACGCTTTCTCTTAGGAAACCACTGCGTCAGTCGATATTTCTGCGTATTATTCTCTGAGATTTCATATCTCCGCCACGTCAACGACATTCGGTGTTGCCACCTTGGAATCTTTTCCTTTCTAGGATTCTTCTTCATCCAAATGATCCTGGGTATAAGTCCATGTAATCGCTCACTTCGGATTCGTTTTCTCTCCGGTCGCTCACCTTCTCGACGAAATCTTAACCCCCATACGCGATAATCTCTCCCCAACGAAAATGGTTGCTGCCTCAACCCTATCTTCCAAACAGCCTTCGGTTTGCCAAATTGTTCCACATTTTCTGCCATTTTTTTAGTCTTCCAAAAGTTTTTAGTAAATGCAGAATTAAAGCGTACCTTATCGTCCGCAGTTTCAAACATCACTGTGGCTTCTTGACTCTCCATTTCTAAGGTAGATTGTTCAACAATTTTGGCCCCTGGGTTCTCCAGCATCCCCAAACACAGTTGTTCTATCTCCTTCATCTTCTCATTCCTCTTGTTTTTTTCCTCGACAATTTCAGGTTCAGCCATCTCCACACTTTCTTCTTTTTCTTCCAAAAGTTTCATCACCCTTTCTGTGTGCAGTTTCATTTCCTCTAATTCTTTCTTCATCTCCTCCATATTTCTTTTTACCCTCTCTAGAAGTATTCCATAGTTTGTCATTCTCTTCCCCAGGACGAACGTGCTCTGATACCAATTTGTTAGGTACCAAATACCTTACTAGTTCCAGTGTCAAACGCCAAAAAAGACCAAAAGAGAAGAAATAATGATAGAAACTTCACTATATTTCATATAATAGACTCATAATCCAAAACATACTTCAAAACAACGCTAATAAAGATAACATGACAAGATAACAAAGGAAACACGATACGCTAATTGGTGAGTTCGAGAGCACTGAACCTCTCCTCCAAGTACTATGACTTAGCCTCCAAAATAAGACCTACCCCCTCTCTCTTTTACATCCTTATTTATACTCCATGTCTCTTCCCATACAACATTAGCACACATACCCCCTTCCCCTATGTAATCCCTATTTTTCCATTTTCATAATAGTTATAATGTTGTGGGGTCCTTACATATTACCGGGCCTTACCATATACCATTTGAAAGTCTGCAACAGATATGTCCAGATCTGATTGGTAATAGGTGATTATGTATACTAAGAATACAACTTGGTGGAGAGATAATCAAACCCAGGGTTCTGTATTGAAGCTTGTCATTAGTGTTCTGGAAACCGTGGCTCAATTCCACGTAAAAAACATCGTCTTTTTAGGCTGTGGGCCTGACCATAGTTCAGCATAAAACTGCTAGTCAATAGGGGCATAGATTCGGTGCTAATGAGGCAAGCAACAATTTTGTGAAGAAGGTGTTTAGAGTCTTCAATTCCCAGAGCCAATTATCCTGATCGATGGTGGGAGATCTATTGTCCATCTTATCCGTGAAGGCTTCAGTAATCTCGGCATTTGTGAGGTTCCATTTGATGTTTACACTCCAAGACTGTGTCTCATTGTCCCATAAATCCGCAACCTTTCCCTTCTTGTAAAGAGAGAAATTAAAAATATTTGAGTAGGACCTCTTTAATTCGTATATGCCACACCACTTTCATTCCGAAAGCTGGTGTTATTTCCAAGCCAGATCTTAACGGTGATGTTGCAAATTGCAATAGATTAACTGCTTTCATTTGCTGATAACTTTCCCCGGTCCCTTGGATGATCTGATGTCTCTAATACCCAAGGATACAGATGCATCATCACAGCACCAAGAATGCATTCTTCGGAAGTTTTTTCAGAGCTCGTCTTCTGCTTCATGTTCATAAGTCTTTCCTCTCCTCTCATGTTCAGGAGCCTTCCCACTCGGCAGAATCTCCTATTTCTCTCCTACCAAACTTTCCACAGAAGACCTTTTAGAGCACATCATAGGACCTTAGCCTGTTCTCGAACTAATCCCCACAAAAATATCTCTAAGAAGTCATTTAAATAATTCTGAAGCAGGTTATGTACTAAAGATGGAGTAAACACGTGTTTTCTTACCCATGGCTAAGGACACTGAATTTTTGAAAAGTTTAATCAGATGTAATAATAATATCACATTACTATAGTATCTTGGAGGGGAGGGCCTATAGCTAGAATCAGACTTGTATGACATTGTACCAACAATTACACTTCCAGGACTTGTACGATACTGCCCCATCTGTGATTTAATTCTACTTTATGGTTTAGAATGGTGTTTCATGATTATGGCTAGATAATTATGAATTAATGTAACATCCAGTAGTTTTTTTTTTTTTTTTTTAAATTTCCTTTTGTTTACACAGGATGGCGATCATGCTGATGATGATCCTGATGAAGCTGGACCTCAAGAGCCAGATGCTGGAGGCAGGGTTGAGAAATACATTGGAGTAAAAGTGAAGGCATGTACAATCGTCCTTACTTTATTTCATACGATGACCTATCTGGAGTTCCTAAATAAAATGGTGTTTAATGCACAGGTTTCTTTTACTGGACAAGGAGAGACACAGTCTATGAAGCAGTTGTCAGGGGGACAGAAAACTGTTGTTGCTCTAACCCTTATCTTTGCCATACAACGATGTGATCCCGCTCCATTTTACCTTTTTGATGAGATAGATGCTGCATTGGATCCTCAGTATAGAACAGCAGTCGGAAGTATCCTTCACATTTTTTTTGTCTTATTAATTTTCCTTCTCATGGTTTCCACCCAAAAGATATCAAACACATTTGTTTACAAATAAACATACATTATGTCATATATTCCATTTCTATGATCATCATCGTATTGCAAATTACAAATAAACCAAGTTTAGATTAGTACACTTTATAACTGAATTACCTAACTACTTATTTGCTTACACACATACGCTCAATATAAATCCTATCACATCCAGGTTTGATGTCTCTTAATTACTTTCTAGATATGATTCGTCGGCTAGCAGACATGGCGAATACTCAATTTATAACAACCACATTTAGGCCAGAGCTTGTGAAGGTTTCCGACAAGATTTATGGTGTAACCCATAAAAATAGGGTGAGCCGTGTCAATGTTGTCACGAAGGAAGATGCATTAGACTTTATTGAGCATGACCAATCTCACAGCACCTAAGGTTAGATTTTCTATTCAAACTTGCATTCTTTTGTTGACTGTGACTAGTTTACAATTACAGTATATATATTATTTCGAGGAGAGATAAAATTTCTATTGGTATTCATAGGTGGTTAAAGATCCATTGATGTATATTTGGATCTTGAAAGTATCAGTATGTGTGAACTGAAATACTCGGCATCATGCCAAACCGACTCAAAAAGTTGCGACATTCTAGAGATGTAAGTAATGTTAGATGACGTGAAAATTATGCTGTGAATAGTATTACTTTTGGGTAGCTATATCTTCGTACATGTAATTGAACAAATATAACTCTTATGGCTGTGATTTCGGTGGTATGATAGCTGAAATAGGTCATTGATTGATATCTATTTAGTTTTCATCAGGTTTTCCAAACTCAACTCAAATAGACAGGAAACTTTTCTTGGTTAAGTTGCTGGTTTAGCTGTCTGATTTTTTTTTTTTTAATATCCCAGACCGCCGGGTTAGCTTGCGTGCACCTCGACTTATGTCATGAGACATACCGCATGACCCTACAATTTGAATATCATGGAATCCCGTAAGAAATTAATTCCTAGGTAGTCGTTGAATTAAAAAGAAAAAGAGTATATACCAAGTCTTTTCACTTGGACTTTGTAGTTTGTGTTGATGAAACTAATATATTCCACTTTCTTTAGAATTTAGCAGATCTATCGTACATCAAATTGATTCTTGTATCTAATATATTTTTAGATATTTTTTTTGTCACGAACTTATCATACACAATTGTAAAAATTGTAGACTAATTTGACAGAAGATTGATAATAAGATCTATTAAGACACGGATTTTTAACTTTTGAGATAAACTTTACAATCTTGTTGGTTTATATCAATGAATTTACTTTTGATTTTTCAATTTAAACCAATTCCTAATTTATTATTTATTGAGATCAAATATTTTTTGGACTCGTTTTTTAGGGATATTCTCAAAAAAAAATTCTGAAAAAAAAAATCGATTGGTGTAGTTAAATTTATTTCAATCAATGAATTCAAGTTATGATTCAACAATAAAATAACCTCAAGTATAATTTAAAATTTGGGGTTTTTGAATGTTTATTAAAAAAAAATCATAAATATTTGGTGTATATAGCACATTTTGAAACTATTTACATGTATAACAATTTTTTTGAGCAGGTCTATAAAAATGAACAAAAAGTCTGCCAAAAAATTGATTGAAATTGATAAGTCTAGGGATTATAGTCGATCAGTCTAGTGATTGAAGTTCGCTGATTAAAGTCGACCAGTCTGTTGATTGAAGTCGACCAGTTTGCTGATTGAAGTCGATCAGTCTGGTGATTGAAGTCGATCAATGCTTTCTATCATTCTCTCAATCGATTATTTTATCGATTTCATTTTTCTAAATCGATTTCATTAAAACTCTCAGATCTCTTCATTGCCCTCTCTATGTTATTTCAAATGCTTAATTGGTACGTATTTTGAAACGCTAATCAGTATGATGTATGTGTTAAGTGATTGAAGTTCATTAATTATTTGATTGAAGTCAATCAGTTGACTGATTAAAATTTATCAGTTAAATGATTGAAGTTGATCAGTACATTAATTGAAGTCTATCAATTAAGTGATTAAAGTCTATCAGTTAAGTGGTTGAATTCGATCAATTAAGTGATTGAAGTTGATCAGTACACTGATTGAAGTCCACCAGTGAAGTGATTGGAGTCAATCAGTACACAGATTAAGTATATCAGATAAGTGATTGAAGTCAATGGGTACACTAATTGAAGTCTACCAGGGGTAAAACTGAAATTACGAAAAAAAAAATCTGCTATAAATGAATTTTTGATAAGTTTGTGCTATAATTATAATGTCTCTTACCAAATGTGCTATCTACGTCAAATTCCTTTAAACTTTTAATTAGACATAGACCAGTCTTCTTTCTCTCTTTTTTTTTCTTTTTTTGTGTGTTCTTTTCGTTATGAATCACTTGGAAATTGCAGTCAAACATAAATATTCTGAAGAGAATAGTGTTAGGACTTGTTGAATTGGACTAGAGCAAGATGAGACTAAGTAATGGATTTTGATTGGGGACTAGTTTTTGACATTTTCAAAGGCCTTTTTGTTTTTATTTTAGTTCTTTATGTTGAAAGTTAGATAATATGTGTTTCTCGAATGATGTTTTGGTTTAGATCTCTTTCCAATTAAACACGCTGGTGGTCGCTGACTATAAGTTTACCAACTTACTTCATCTCAACTCAACATTTGTCAAGCCTTCAAAACAACTCAACAAACGCATACGTGTGCCAAACTTCAACGATCCTTCAATATTACTAAGAAAAGCCCTATTTAGAAGGGTGAGATTAACCCCTACCAAAACTAGACGAATCTAGTCTAGCTTTAACGAAAATCATTGGTTTGCTTCCGTATATTCAGAATACCTGCATCCGTCCCAAAATCTTAGAGCTGTTTGTATGTAATACTGATTTGAAAAATTACAAACAAACCAACTTTTAACAACAATCACTACTTCTAAATATTCATAATAACTCCTCGTTCTGAATACTAATTCTAGATGACTCTTACAAATACATCCCAACAAACTTTTGATTGCAATAATCACTTTATATATTTAAAATCAATTTTCATTATAAATATTCTTATAACTATATTGAGATTTAAAGTATTTAGAATTAGTATTTAGACTGATGATTTATTCTGAGTACTTAGAAGTAATTATTGCAGTCAAAATTTTATTTTGATCTAGTTTTTAAGAGTATTTAAAATTAATATTTAGAATGATGATCTATTTTGAGTATTTATAAATAATAATTTGTAATGATGGCAGTCAAAAGTTTATTTGGATGTAGTTTTCAAGAGTATTTAAACGAAAATTTATATTGAATATTTAGAAGTAATGATTAATAATCGTTAGGGTCAAACGCTTCTTTGGATGTAATTTTTAAAAGTATTTAAAATGAGGATTTATTTGAATTATTTACATGTAATGATTACAAACAAAAACTTGTTTTGATGTAATTTTTTTAAAAATATTTAATAAATACTAATTTAAAATACTAAAAACCCTCTGCCCAACATCCCCCAACTCATTATATTTCATGTTTTTTTTTTCCATATAATGCTCGTTTGTCTCTTAACGGTTTATGGCAGCTTGCAAATTGCAACTACGCATGCTGTCTTGTCTCATTAATGGCAACTATTTTCCTATATATATATATATATATATATTTATTTATTTATTTATTTATTTATTTATATATTAGGAAAATCATTGGAGAGGTTCTCTTGTGTTGAATCAATTGATCAACAATGTTGAAGTTAAATAACAACAAATAGTGTTTTAGTATATAAAAAAACTTAGAGTTGATATTCTCACTATATATTATGAACAGGATCATTCTTGTATAAAACAAATTATATCATCCCAATTTGTACATAACTTATTTCTTTATCTTGATTAAAAGATAATTGGAAAAATAAATTTTGAACCTGTAATGTGATGGTTAGGTACAACATGATGTTATAAACAACCAGTTCTTTCTTGCAAAGACATACAATAGTTCTGAAGCAGAGCTAACAAATTATTAGACAGCTCAAACTGGTTGCACATTCAATGATTCAATATATCTGGTTGTGAAATGGTTGTGAATTGAAATTTAATCCTCTGATTATTCAAGTGGGGTTCACCAAAGGGACCAGAAGCCAGAAACTCATAATTAAAACTTCTGCTTTTATTTATTACAAGAAGAAATGAAATAGGAAAAAATTTTAAAAAAAAATTCTAAATCACCAAGAATTTCTACATCTTTTTGTATATGCACAAAAGAATTAATGAACATATATAAGGAATCTATAGCCATTCACTGATGTGCCTCTGATTAAAAAAAAGCCAGAGGATCATATCTAGGAATGGTCAGAGTCATCTTTCTTATGTGTTTCCTGTTATTTGGCCCGGGAAGTTGTCGGTATTACCATCCTTGAGCTTAGCTCACCGGCGACGTAAGGATAGCAGAGATGCCTAGAATGTGTGGTGCTTCTTGGTGATAAGCTCACTTGCTCGAGCGCTCGTAGCTGAAGCTCGGATGGATAGTCTCGCACGCAGCCTATGCGAGGACCTGCTCCTGTTGTCCATCTGCATGATAGCTGCTTCCCTAGTTGGTATGATTTGGCTTCTTTATGTGAATTTAACCTTCTAAGGACTGACTCCTCATGAATGATCTTCACTTCATTTTCAGCAGAGACGTTTGGATTTGGTGAGAATGAACTATCAACAGGGGATTCCAATAGAAAAACATTGTTCCCCACATCTTGTTGTTCTCTCTCAAACATCGCAATCGCATCGGCCCTGTTCGGTATCTCGAGATTCGTCAAGTTTTTGCCAATTTTACGACGTTTTAAATCAGATAATTCAATGGAAGTCTGTCTCTGCTCAAAAGAATCGGCTTTTCTTTCAGTTGATTCTTCGGTATTGTTCTCTTCACTCTCAAAGCCGTACAGCTTTTCGATGAAATCCTCCTCGGATGAGTTGTTCCTAACGTGACGACTACCCTTTTCGTTGTCCAGATAATCATCCCCCTCATCAGCAGGACTTGTCTGAATGAAAAGACAAAATGGATTTCAGGCGTTATTTAAAGTAATTGTAGTTTAAAAAACATTATAGAAGTGGAAAACATGAATGCCTTCAACATTTTTCAAGCAATAATACCTTCACATCAGTAAGATCCACATTGTTTTCCCTAAGGAATGACATGAAGTCCTTGAAGTTTTCTTCAGTGGGTCGATAGTGTCCGCTATGAGGCCAAACAGTCTGTTGAAGAAGAGCGATAAATCGTTAATGTCAAAACGGGGTACGTGATCGATATCTTTAACTGAAGTTAACGAGCGGAAAAAAAAAAGAACTTGGGATGTCATGTACCTTTAGAACACCATTGTCCACAACCAATCTTCCAGCAGCAGTTGTAGCTCCTCCAGCCAAGAAGCTTGAGTGCTGGAATGTGCCTTTCTTCTTCTTTCCAACATACATGATCTTCGACGTGCTTAGGACGAATATCCATTTTGTATTCTTAGCTTCTCCAGTTGTGTGGACGAGTTTCCCAGATTGTTTGTATACGAGTTTACCATCCTCCACTATTACTTCATATGCAAATCTTTCCATCTAAAGTAAAACCAGATTCAAAATTAAGTTCAATGTGCTATATAGTTAAGAATAATGAAATGAGGAGCTACTAGATCAAGAAGTATTTACTTACAGGACCCAAGTACTTGATGCACTGCTGTTGGAGTTTCGATCGCGGGCATTTTTCCACCAGATTTACTTCTTTGCCTTCGCCTATATCCAACCTAAATCCAGAAACAGAAGATTTTATTCGAGTTCAAGGTCTCTAAACATGGCGTTTCCAAATTCTGTGAAATACAAATATTTATTGTGTTGCAAGAAGAAAATTTTACCAGTAGAAGAAGGGTTGTTTACTCTGACTATGAAGCCACTTCAAGTAATAGAAATGCAAGTTGTGGCCGTAGCGATGTCGTGGATCGATCTGCACGTATAACATAAATGATATCATTACATCTGAACAAAATGAAGTTGATGTTTTACAAGTACTTAGTTAGAGGAAATTTTCTTACCGCCTCGAGCCAATGCTGCAAAGAAAGCTTTCGAGCTTTAGAATTTTTGGATAAGCCTTTTCCAACCTATGATGACAAAAGATTGGTTAGATTTCTGAGATAAGAACATGGTCAAATATTGTTCACAAGCTTTCTATAGAAATTTCTATAAGTTCACCTTAGCTGCTCGAGTTCTCGCTCTTGACCAGCGTGAGATGGCAGTCTCACGTTTTTCCATGTCGAAGAACGATATTGAACTTCGCTTGAGTTCAGCAAAGTCCAACAGTTTCCACCTACAAATATCAACAGTTTAATCAGAAATGAAATAAGACAAGGATATAAGCTGCACAAAAAGTGCAACATGATTGCCCTTTATAGAAAAAGAGAAGAAAAGTACCAGCTTTGTTCAACAAGAACTGCACAATCTGCCAGCTTTCTTCGGGTGCGAAAGCTTTTATAAACTTTTTGCAATTTTAGCGCAGCAGCATGCTCGGGATTTTTCGGATCCAAATCTTGTAACATTTGGAATCTTCTCATATCGTTATCTGAACTAAGAGATCGATTTTCGCAGTCTTCACTCTTCGAGTCCATCGATACACCTGAGTCATTTCCTGTTTTTAATGAAGTCTCCATTGAAGACAGATTCGCCAAATCTCGACCTTTAAAGCTAACAGATTCCTTCAAATACACAACTCCAGAAGTAACAGATTTCAACACTTTTGATTCTGAATCTCTGCTTGTAGAACTGACAGAGCGCATCAGAGTTTTAGCTTCATCTCCAAAACTTGTGGATCTTTTTAAAATAGATTCTAAACTATTTCCCAAATCAATATACTCAGCAAATGGACATGAACTAGATATCCCCATTTGGCATAATAAGATCCTTTAAATTACCTGTAAGAACAATATTCTGTATCAAAATGAATGACTATAAGCTAAAGGTAAAGGCTAAGAGCACTACCATTAAACTAGCTGAAAATAATCTAACAATCAATGAAAATGACAAATCATCCAGTTCAAAGAAAGTGGCTCCAATTGATCACAAAAGGCAAAAAGTGATTTCCAAAGGGGAGACCTCGCCGGCTTCAGGTTCTAAGGCATGCTTTTTTCGCTCGGTCATGAGACAAAAGCAGTTACCCATGGATAAAGTGAAGGCGAAGTTCCTATTTCGTTTAGAGAATAATAATAAAAAAAAAACTAGAATTCAATGTCTATTACAATACAACCATAGATCTGCCTAACCCAACAAACAATAGCATCATTATATCGCTCCCTATCTCTATTCCCCTTTTCTTTAACCACCTCTAGCCGCCGCCGCCGCCGCCGCCCGGCGGCCGCCCCTGTGAATCCCATTTCATGGAAACGTCGAATCCTAAAACCTTAATAAACAAATCAGCATAAACTCAAAAGTTCATACGAACTGAAAACATCCATTTCAAGAACAAAGCAAAGCGAAGAACAGAATGAAAAAACAAGATCGATTACAAAAAGTTTGAAGAGAGTAATGTTGGAAACTGACCTTGAAAAGGAAAGTTTGACGGTGGAGAGATATGGCTGCCGATTTGTGGGTTTGATTTCAAAAAGTGCAATGAAACTTTGAATTAATTGGGGGAATATTTTTAGACTGAATTTGAAATAACACAATAATTCTTCAAGTTTAGGGGGGAGGGTTTATATAGGACTGCTGCTTCCACCAATTCCTACATGTGTACTTTGACTTCCTACTTTTTTCACTTAATTTATATTTATTATTATTTTTTTTTTTTAATTTTACAGTTTTATGGGAAACAGCCTAATTGGTCAATATGATATTAACAGACATTTGGATTTCAATTTTCAGGCACAAATTTTGAAAGTCATCTTTCTTAAAAATAATTTCCTTTTCCCATTATCTACTTTGAATCATGTGTTTATTAAATGGTCTTTCGATCAACTATCCTGAATTGATTATTTTGAGTGATTATAAATCAAAAATTATTTTAACTAATTATAAAGAAGAAATTATACTAATAATTTGTTTTTGTATAAACCGTTAAGCAAGATGGGTTTTAAAAACTCATCCGTTTGGCGTTTTTTTTTTCTCTCTTCATTCCTTCTTCTAACTAACTACATAAATTAAGAAGGTAAATTTCTTTTTCTTTTTTTTTTATTCTTTTTATTTATTTTCTTATATATATATATTTGAGCATATATAATATTTTTTATTGTTCCATTCTATTTTATAAAATAACTTTTAATATACTTTTTTTTTCGTTATTTTAAATTAACTATAATTTTAGAAGTAATTTCGTATTTTAAAAGCATGTTTTACAAAATTAGATTAGCTTGTAATTTGATAATCAATTTCATATTTGATAGTGATTTCATAATCATTTTTGAAATTTAAATGAAAAGTCATTATATAACGATTTGAGTTTTTGTTTGCTGACAATTACATGCGCCACATGACATTTTTCTAAAAAATTTCATTCGAATTGTTTTAAACTTTTCAATTTCTTCTAAATATTTGTATTCATTTTTCCTAACTTATTTCCTTTAAATTTGAATTTTGTTATTTTAGTATATAATTTGATTTCTCTTTATTCTCATTTATCTATATTTTGCAAAATATGTTTCAATTAAAAAAACAAATATAATTTTTAATTAATGATAATTTCATAATGCAATTCACATTTTAGAAATATGTTTCGTAATGTTAAATTAACGTTAATTTCATAATCAAATTCGTATTTTAAAAAATATGTTTTATAAATTATATTTAAAATATTTTCAATTATCTAAATAAATTTTAAATAGTTATTAGTTATAGGTAAAAATATCCCAAAATACCTAAACAAGATCATGACCCCCTGGGGTCGGCCAAATGATGCCAAGAGGCTCCGGGGGTCGGTCAAAGTATGTCGGGAGTCCTCATAGGTGTGCCGAAGTAGGCTGGGACACCCCGACAATAGGCCAAAGTAGGTTGGGACCCCCTGAGGGTCGGCCAAAGGATGCCAGAAGTCTCCAAGGGTCGGCCAAAGTAGGTAAGGACCATCCAAGAATCAGCCAAAGGATGTCGGGAGTCCTCGGGGGTCGGCCAAAGTAGACAGGGACCCCTTGAGGGTCGGCCAAATGATGTCGGGAGGCCTCGGGTCGGCCAAAGGATGTCGAGAGTCCCTGAGGTCGACCAAAGTAGGTTCGGACCCCCTAAAGGTTAGGCAAAGGCTGTCAGGAAGCCTTAGGGGTCGGCCCAAGGATGCGAGAAGTCCACGGGGGTCGGCCAAAGGATGCTAGGAGTCTATGAAGGTTGGCCAAAGTAGGTCGGGACCCCCGAGGGTCGGCCAAAGGATGTCGGGAGGCATCTGGTCGGACAAAGGATGTCGAAAGTCCTTAAGGGTCGGGCGAAGTAGGTTGTGGCCCCCTGAGGGTCGACCAAAGGAAGCCGGAAGTCTCCGAGTGTCAGCCAAAGTAGGCCAAGCTACCCTGACCCCTCTTGGGAGTCGGCCAAGGAAGGTCTTGACCCCTAAGGGTCGACCCTTGCGACCTTGACTCCCCGGGGGTCGGCCAAACTAGCCCTCTTGGGCCAAAGTGGGTCAGGATCCCCCGCGGGTCGGCCAAGTCTCTGTCCGGCCCCTCAGGGGGTCGGCCCTTGCAGCCTTGACCCTCTAATGGTCGGCCGAAGATGGCGAACATCCCGTAGGGTGAAAGTTGTGGAAGTTAAGACTCCCTTGGGAGTTGACCAAGTCCAAGTGACGACTGGATCTGCCGATAAAGGCCAAGAGTTATGTTGAAGGTGGACACTCTCCTAAGGCGGCAAGTCGTAGAGGTTAGGATTGGCCAAGTCCAAAGCTGATCCTTGAAAGGACGGTCAAAGGTGAACACACCCATAAATGGGGGAGAAAGCCGAGAAGGCTCACCCCCTTAAGGAGTCAGCCATGGAGGTGAGGACCTGCAAAGGTTGGTTGAGTCCAAGTAATCCTCGAGACAAAACCGTTACATTTCTCAAGTGTAACGGTCAAGGGTTACGTTGGTATTCATTCCCAGCTTAATGGTTGACATTACAAACGGATGACCATTAAGCCACCATTAAATGAGCTGCAGCGATTACGAGTTCGACTGCTATAAAATGTCAAGTCATCCTCCATTCGAATCTAAGCTGCAATAAGTTGAAATACGCTACTAAGCTTTGTAAGCCATCACCAAGCTCTTAAGCTCTCTCTCTCAAATACTCTAAAAATACCCTACTGACTTGGGCATATAGGTCATATGACTCACACCACACCGTCGTGCCTAATTTTCGTTGTTTTGCAGGAAATTCGTCTTCGGTAAACAGATTGTAACGTGGATTCCAGTTGATCATTTTTTGGCATCAACCGCTATTAATTTATATTGTCATGTTTTATATAATAAAAAACGTGAATAAATAAATAAATGAGATACTATTATAAAAAATCTTCAACATTAATAATAATTTGAAATTTGAGATGATAACACATTTAAAAAATATATTTTTTATTTAATCATATTCATAAATGTCAAATCATAAAAAAAAATCAACAAACACCTTTCAAAACTCATGCCTAAACGCTCTTCATCCAAAAAAAATAATAATAATAATAAATACTCAATCAAAACTCACAACTAAACGAGGTATTAACAAACATTCAAAATAAACACTTCATAAAATCTCAAACAAACACCCTTAGGATGTTCAACCAAATAACCCTATCAACTCAATTCAATTTATGACATTTAGGAATGATGGGAAGGGATAAGAAGCAAGGGATGAAATGCTCCTTCTTTCAAAAAAAAAAAAAAAAGAAAAAAAGAAAAAAAAGAAAGGGATGAAATCTCTTCGTATCATTTGACCCGCCGAGTTATGCCTCATCAATAATTACTTTTATTTTTACTTTTGTTTATTAACATCTATTGGATAGGTGGTTCGAATCATAAATTGAGACTGATTCAATTGTTTAAAAAAATAGTGTTGGATGAGTTTGTGATTTCACTGACTTGGAAAGGCTCTAAAAAAAAATTATATATGGATTTCACTTGATAATAATTGTTATTGTGTTTTTTTTTTTATCTTAATTGTCGTCAAAAGTGAGGTTGAAAATAAATTTCGTTGTAAAGGTTTTTTTTTTTTTTTTTTCCCCAAGTACAATTCTAACGTTAGAGTTTGGTCTTAGTAACACACAAAAAAAAAAAAAACTCTTTTTTTAATTCTTACGTTAGAATTTAGTCTATAAGAAAAAAAAAAGCTAAAAACTTAATTCTTGTGTACTGGAAAAATAAAAAATAGATTATTTAGTTTGATAAAATTTAAAAGTAATTTGCAAATATAACAATTAGTTTAGTTATCTCACATTCTTGTGATTGAGAAATAAATAATAAGTCTTATCTATTTTATACAAATTATTCGGTAGATTTTATCATTTAAATTTTTATTTTTTAAATGGGGTTATCAATTTTAAAACTCTACCGGCGTGTTCGGGTAGCTCGGTTAGGATTTGTTATAATGCATTTTGTTTTTATATAAATTCACCGTAATCCATAGATAGTCCAATACATTTTTTTTTTTTAATTTCTATTTTCCAATCAACTATAAATATTATATTAATTATTTTTAATTAATTTATACGAAAAACAATCTCTAATCACATCAAATCATTTATTATTTTATTTTCATCTCAAAAAATTATCAAATCAACTTTTATCAAATTTTAATCTAACTTAGGGGGTGTTTGTTACGTGTTTTTATATAAATTTTATAAACACTTTTTAAAATTCTTATACAAGCGAGTTTTTATTACAATTTCTTCTTTATAATCACTCAAAATAACTCCTCGTTTCTAAACACTTAAAATAAACGTTCCACAATTTTCTAAACAAAAATCCCCTAAACACATACTTTATAATCACTTACCGTTTATTAAACTTCTTGACAGTTTCAAATTTCTTGGAAGTCGTTTTCATTTGTCTACTGTTCAAGTGTTTATATATATATATATATATATATATATATATATATAGTTTTATTTTATTATATATTTTATGACTGCTTCGTTAACCACAATCGCCACTGCTTATGTCACTCTCTGAAAACTCTCGAAATTTTCCTAATTCTAAACTTATACCAATCCAAATAGCTTAATACGCAAGTTTCTTTTTTTTTTATCCATTTAAAAAAAAAAAACATTAAATATAAAATAATTGTTTCATTAAAAGTCAAATGGAGTTCGTGTTACATATTTGCGGAGCTGTAGGTTTTGTATGGATATGCTCTGTTTGGTAATTGGGTTTTATTTTATTTTATTTTCTTAATTTTTATTTTTATTTTTTTTTCATTTTAGTCTTGTTTTAGTGTGAAAGTTTAAAGCACCGGAAGTTTCCTTCCTCTTTCTCTCCTAACTTTCCCACCAATAAAGATTTGACTCCTTCCTTTCAAATCTTCCGTCTTTTTGTTTATTGGAAATTATAAATACGATGAAGTGAAATTGTAGAGAAATTAATTGTATATTGATTAGAAAGTTTAATTTTAGTAATAACTCTTTTATATGTAATTATTTGTAAATAGATTACAGTTAATACTTCGTTTGGATGATTTTTGTTAAGACGTGAGAAATAAGCTTTTAGAAATGGGTGGTTAAAAATGTGATTAGAAATGAGCTATTATTTTTAGTTGTTATAAATGAGTGATTATTTTGAATTATTTACAATAGTTCGATTAGATGTTCGTGTTTGAAGTGGAGTTGTAAAAACTCATTTTTAATAACTCATTAATACTGCAAAATAAACACATCTTAAGGAATTAGAACACACATCGTTTGTTTTGCAATACTATTTGTTTTTGCATGTTTGTTTATTGTTGATGCTGAAAAATGGTTAACGGATCAACGGTAAAGATTTTTGTTTTACCGATGACGAGAAGCGTACAAAAAGGAAAAAACTTTAGGCACACCCGTGTGGTGTGAGCCATAGGGCCTCTGATGCCTAAGTCAGTAAGAGCTTTTAGGAGAGTAATTTAGAGTAGTTTGGGACTTAGAATGACTTACAAGAATTTTCAGCGTAGTTAAGCTTAGATTAGCTTGGAGAAAATCTCATTAATTCTTATAGCAGCAGGTCTTGTAACCGCTGCGATTCACTTAATGATGGCTTAATGGCCAGCCATTAGAAACGTCTGTCATTAAGCTGCAAATGAATACCGGCGTAACTCTTGATCGTACCCTTGGAAATGTAACGACCTTGATTTAGGAGTTACTTGGACTCAGTCAACCTTTGCAGGTCCTCACCTCCATGGCCGCTCTCTTGGGGGTTCGACCTACTTGATGTAACTCAAGGACGCTGCACCCAACATCTTTGACGTATCTAAAAGTTACTTGGATTTGATTGACTTGTCCACAGGAGAGTCCTAATTTCCACGACTAACCCTCTTAGGGTCGGCCCACTCGACCGATCTTCTTAGAGGTTGCATTTGGTCTCGGTAAAACCCTTACGGGTCCTCACCTCCACGGCTCGCCCCTAAAAGGGGTCCTGACACTCTTGGCCGTTATCAGCGAAACTAGTTGTTACTTTTCGGTCGATTCCTAGGGGAGAGTTCTAACCTCCATGGTCCATCATCAGGGGATCTAGGCCACTCGTTGTAACTCTCGACCACTACTATCATATGACACAATGGTTCAAGAGAGGTTACTTGGACTTGGTCGACTCGTCCACGAGAGAGTCCTAACTTCCATGGCCAACCCTGTGGGTTTCTGCCTACTTGGCCGATCTTTTTAGAGGCTGTCTTTGGTCTCAGTCAACCCTTACTAGTCTTCACCTCCATGGCTTGTCCTTAAGGGGGGGGTCCTAGCCCTCTCGGCGTAACTCCTGGCCGTTATCAGAGGATCCAATCGTCACTCTTTGGACTCGGTCGACTCCTGGATGACAGTCCTAACCTCCACGACCCATCCTCAAGGGATCTAGGCCTACTCGTTGTAACTCCCGGCCACTACCACCTTACGGTAGAATGATCCTAGAGGTTACTTTGGATTCGGTCGACTCTCGGGGAGTTCTGACCTCCACGGTTGACCCTCGAGGGGGGCGAATTGCCTTGGCCGACCCTTACAGGGGTCATGGCTGACATTGCCAACCCTCGGGGGGTCTCGGCCTACTTTGGCCGACCTCCAAGGTTTGGCATGGGCTTGATCGATCCCCAGGGTCTCTTGGTGTCCTTGGCCGACCCCCAAGGTCTTCTGGCATCCTTTTAGTCGACCCCCAGAGACTTCCGACATCCTTTAACTTACCCTTGGAGGCCCGGACCTTGTCCAAGTTTTCCAAGATATTTTAGCTTATAACATTATATTTATGAATATCTATTGCATATTTGGTTACTACATAAAAGATACAAAAAGTGAGATAATTAAATTAGATAGAATGACAGTTATGCTTGGGGTGGAAAGTGATTATCTCTTTTCTGTTTTTTTTTTTTACCACTCCAACACATGTCCTACAATCAAATATATTGTTAAATTTTAAAAAAAATCATAAATTTTATTAAAAACAATCGAAAAAGTTGGAACAGTAATTTCATTGTTTGGTGTTATTTATGAAGAATATATATTGGCAGTAGTGTAACTTTAAGCGTGTGTTTGGGGTAGGAGAATAGGAATAAGAATGATTATGGCAAGAATGATTATTTGTGTTTATGGTGAAGAGATTGATTAATGAGGAGAATAATTAATTGTATTTGAAGTGAAGAAAATGATAATGATGAAAATAAAATAATAGATAAGTGAAAATTAGTTATATATGGAGAGAACAAAAAATTGTTACGAGAAGAATAAAAAGTAATCAGAAGCAGAATAAAAATGCGATTTTTAAGAAACGCGATCATGGAGGCCGAATGATTCTCGTAACCCAAATACCAAAAATCATCTCTTTTCATTTTCCTCATAATTAGTTGTGATCCAAAAAGATCTTAAATTGTTTTTGAAATTTGGTGTTTACTAGGAAATCAATGTTCGATCATGGTGGGTAAATATTAATAATTGATATTTTTTAATAACATATAAGATTTCATGTATTTTGTAAAATATTTCAAAATTTTATTAATATTATTTATAAAAATATTAGAAATGTTCAAACCAAACCATTCAATCGATAAAAAGATCACCGGTCGATTTCCAAATATTTGTTCATCGATATCAATTAAAATGTTTAATGATAAATCGAAAGTTGGTCGATTAATTAATTTTAAAAAATGACTTGTCAAAAAACAAAAAAATATAAATAGATATATATATACACATAAATAAATAAAAATTTATATAACTAACAAAATTATTTTACAAAAATACATGTCAGGCCACTATTTTGTAAGCTCATTTAGTAATTAAACAATTTTTAAATATCTAATATTAATACTTTTAACTCTAAATTAGGTTCAACTAACGTATAATCATATAATTAATTAAACTTTTTGTTTATTTATTGCAAAATTTAATTAAACTTAAATGTGTTTTATGTATGATCAATTATTTTAATTAAACCTCAAAGGACTAAATGAAGAATTAGTCATGGTATAATGGTATTTTTGGTTCAAAATTGTATGATATATGTGTTTGTAATTAATTTTTTTTTTTTGATTTATTCAATCAAGTCAACCTACTTAAATTTAGTTTTTTTTTTTTTTTTTTTTTTTTTCAATTACATATTTAGGCCAATCTTCATATCTAAGTCGATGTGGCAAATTTCAACAAAACTTCGACCGACCAATGGATACTTTTAGAAATCAAACTTAAGTTTGTTAGTTATTTTATAAGGGGATGTTTGTTTTGAGTGTTTATGAAAATTTTATAATTAAAATAACTCATAATTTCTAAACACTCAAAATAAACACTCTACAATTTTACAAACAAACACCCCTAATTATTTTTAAAAAAATATTTTATTTGAAAATACATATTTATTTATAATCTACTTACCTCTCTCTCTATATATATATATATATCAAATTGATTTAAAATAATAATAATAATAATAAAAACTTTGGAAATTCCATTTGCCAACAAATGTATTGCATTCCAATTGATTTGATTAGATTGTGGTAGATGAGTTAAATTGATTCTTACGATACACATAATCTTTGAAACGTCGTTTCTTATTGAAACGTGTCTATTCATAATTATTTACGCATAACAGAGCGGGGGCATTTAAATTTTATAATGTACTATAATTATTATTATTATTTTTTAAATAAAAATAAAAAGAACACTACTTAGAAGCTGTAAAATAGTATTAGATTTTGGAGTTGAGGAGATAGAAAGAAAATGGGTGAATAAGTGGAAATTGAATAAATTAGAAATATGAAGTATTTGTTGAGAATTTGTATTACACAGAAAAGAGGTTATAAAAATAATTTATTGGAATTTGTGTTTTAAAAGAAGATATTTATTTTAGATTAAATTTAATATAAAATTTGATTGGAATTTGTTTTTTATGTGAGCATGTGTTTATTTTTTATTAAATTTAATAGAAAATTTGATTTGAGGTTTGATAGGATGTTAGAGATAAATTGAGGAGGGGTTGAGAAATAGTTGAGAAGAGGTTATAATGTATTAAAAACAAACAAATGTTTGCTCTCCGCGTTTCCTCCCCTACTTCTCTCCTAAATCCAATCACCCACATAGATATCAAGTTAATTATTATAAATAAACTATTACTTTTTTCATGAAAGAACTACATTTAAATAAATTGTAGTAATCACTCAAAATAATTATTTATTTTTAATCATTCATTTCTAAAATTTAATTTCTAATTCTTCAAAATAATCACTCGTTCTAAACGTAATTCTTTTTCAAAAATTATTGTTGGTCGGAGATACTCACTTGTGACACTTATTCCAAGGTTAGGATTTTTCAACACATTTAAAGATAAAGATGAGCTATTCTCTTGATTGTCAATTGATTTTGAGACGGATGTTTACGCTTTCTAATAATTATCATCCAAATAGATACAAATAATCATTTCTAGTCCAGTTATTATTAAATTTTTAATTTTTAATAACTCAAATACCTCTCATTTAAACTCACTAAATAAATCAAACAACCAAATACTTTTTTGCCATATTCATAAAAGTCCAAAAATTGAAAGAAGAAGAAAGAACACGTAGGAAAAACTTACTTTAAAGTATTATATAAAATCCCAACAAATAATGTTTTTAAAAAATGTTCTTGCTGGCATGCATGCATTTTAATATATTTACTTGTGTATTATCTGTCATGCTACCTTCCTCTCTCTCTCTCTATATATATATATGGTTCAATAAACCTTAAACCACCGTACACGTGGTTCCATCTCATTCGTATGATAAATTCATACACACGATACTTCACTTAACAATTGAAATGTCCGCATCGTAAATTAATACTTCAGTTTTTGCAACTAAGGGTGTTCGGATTTTTGAGTTTACCAGAAGAGAGAAGAAGACAGAAAGTAGAGTAAGAAGAGAAAATTAAGAAATTTAAAGTATTAAATGTTTAAAAGAAAATATATTTATTTTATATAAAATTTGATAGAAAGTTTGATGAGATATCAGAGAGAACTTGAAGAAAAGTTCAGAAGGGGATAGAAATCGATTATGATGTACTATAAACAAACACAAAGCTCATTGAACTAAATTACCATCAAACAATGAAACAAACGTGTCACCAACGCTTTCAATAATTTTGCGCGTATGATATTATTCTAAAATAACATTGGAAAATATTCTTATTCCAACTTTCGCCCTACTTTTATTTGTTTGACGATCAATCTAAAACTTAGACAAATGAAAAAAAAAAAGTTGAAAGAGAAGAATTGAAAGGGGAGAATTCAACAATATTAGGGTGAAAAATTATTCGAAACTTTAACATCTTAATTAATTAAGTTATACAAACCTTACATAGAGGGTGTCTACTACTCTCAAATAAATTGAGAGCAAATACTGATTTCACGGATCGAACCCGTACATGACGCTGGTGTTGAACTGAAATAATACCAAACAATGAAACCACTACCCTACTGACCAAAACCCTAATAGTTAACCACATATATTTTCTTCTATTATCTGAAAAAGATAGATAGGAAAGCGTGTAACTTCACAAGAATCAATTATATACGATATTATTAAAATTATGCTAATGTTAACTATAATTAGGAGTTTAAAAAAAAAAAATCATTTAACTATAATTAGGAGTTAATGAAGGTTAAAAAATTGGCAATTTTGTTTTTGATTTACGAGTTAATTAATTATATAACATTTATTGTAAATGAAATGCTACGAATCTCCTACATTTCATGTTTAATATAATGCATGCATGCCTCTTGAGGATCTCTTATTCAAATTAATTATGAACTGTTAAAATATTATTATTATTATTAATCACTTAATTTAATATGGTTAGATCTCACTTTTCATTTTTATTTTATTTTTTATGACAACTGTATGTCATTTCTATATCATTATTCCATTTCTACAAAGTCAAACTCTTAATTTCTAAATATTTTTCATTATTGGCTACTCACACCATCAATTGTTTATTTATTTATTTATTATTATTATCATTGTACACATTATTGCCACTCGATATTCTGATCAGATTTAAGTTATTTTACTTCATCGTATTCTAGACCCTTTTTTTTTTTTTAATGTTTTTGGTTGGTGATATTAATGAACTATTCAAAATTATTATTTATAATTACTTATTTATAATATTCATTTTATTTATTCAAAATAATTTTTTATTTTTAATTATTTATTTCTTACCTATAAAAATAATTACTTATTTCTAACTACATCGAATGAATTGTTATCTGCTATCACTTTACAAAAATTTCATCCAAATGAGTTAATGACGACAATTTCTCTATAAATAATTATATCTAATCGAGCTATTAGTAAAACTCGAATTTCTAATATGGTACACTTTTTGTACCGATTCATTTTTTTTCTCTTTCTTCACATCCCATAGCTCTAAACATACTCTCATTTAACAACATTACTCGTATGCTATTTAAAAAAAAATGTTAATTTATGAATTAAAGGAATGGACATGTCTAATTAAGTAATTATTAGATTTCTTTTTTTCTTATCAATTTTTAAATTAAAATGTTAAATAAAAGTAGTGTGGTGCAAGTGTAAATTACAAGGTAATTAATTACATTGAAGAAAAAGATATTCCAAGTTAATTAATTAAAACGATAGTGGATCGGATCTTTGATAATTAATGACATTAAATTCTCCTAGTTTAACTGCAAAATGTCATGATTGGAAGTAAAGTGTGAAAGGGGGACTCGAAGCCGACAAGTCGTTAGCAGTACAAGTAGTGTCGTTTCAGATCTGCATGAAAAAAATAATACAACTATTTTTATTTTTTAAATAAATAAATAAATAATTGAAAAATGTAAAATGTAGGCGCGGGTACTCTGCATTGTACGAATTGGTTGCCATCCACCTGGCGAAAATTAATTAGTCCACGTGATAATGTCTATTGCAAATAATAGACCTGTTTTTCATACAACCAAATCCCATGCCTGTCGCCGGGTTTCGCCTTGTGTTGGGAGGGAGGTGATAGCTTCACCAACCTCTTTCCGTCACAGACCAATTACAAGACTGGAAACTTTATCTATGTATTGGATAAACGCGTTTATGTCAGCACAGCACCGACGCTGCTACGTTACATTCGTACGTGAATGTACGCGCCAAGCGGCGTGTGGGCCATTCAGGACGTTAAGGTTTCAAATAGCACGTCAACATTGTGCTTTTAAACTCTGGTTTACGGTTTAGAAGTCAACGCCCTTTGTTGACGTTTGCCCAATTGTTGTTGTTGTTGTTTTTTCATTTCCTTCTTTACTCAAAAAACTATTTATAAGAATTGTTTACTTCAAATTTTATAAAGTATTTATTTTGGTGTTTAAGTATCAGAAATTATTAGGAATGCTTAGAGTTTTTTATTTTTATAATGACTCGTTTGTTTAATAGTTTTAGTGGAGTGTTTTTAATCAAATATTTATTTGTTTCATGATTTTGCAAAAATGTTTATATATGGTTATTTGTTTGTATGGTGGTTTTATTGTGCGTTTCGAGGTAATTGCTTGTTTGTATGATGATTTTGGTAAAGTAATTGTAATACAAAATTTAGAACATTTATTTTGTGGTTTATGAAGCATTTATTTGGAGTACATAAAATTATTTTATGGGTTTATAGAGCATTTATTTAGTGCTCCATTTTTTGGCTTCCCGAACAAGTATTTGATAAAATCTAATATATCACACTTAATTTAAATCGACAAACAAACACCTCCTAACGAGTATGTTTGTGTCGAAGTGATTAAATTGAAGGAATGAAAAGAAGAACCACCTAACATTATTTATCTCATAATCATTTTTTTTATCATATATTTAGCTATTTTTTATTATTAATTTTTTCACTCTCATCATTTTATTCGGTAATCTCATCATGGTTCATTTTATCTTAATAACATTTTTCTTCCTAATTATTTCATTCATTCAAAGCCATATAGTCATTCTTCTGATCTTTATTCTTCTTTTAGATTGATTTGTGATTTAACATAATTTCACACGGTAGGAGAGTAACAAGTACTTTTGAGTTCAAGCATTTGTTGCATCGTTTTTCTCTCAATTTAAAATTAATTCCAAAACATTTCTAAAATTTAAAAGAATACAAAAGTGAGAGGGAGTATAAGTCGATGATTACATAATTCACCAATTTTTCTTCACATTCTCCATCTAATTTTCATTTCCTTCCTCAACTTCAAATACAACTATATTAATAACCAACTACCAAACAAATACAATCACCCTCTACAAAACAAGTCACGTCAAAAAATCCAAAAAAAAAAAAAAAACGCTCAACTCCACAAAAAGAAAATAAAAAGGAGCATTTCAAAATAATAAATAATAATAATAATAACAATGGAAAGTTCACATTCTTACGTGGATGTTTGGACTATCAAAAATAAAGAGAGATGTTTAAATAATTTCCTATGTAATCACTTTTTATCAAAAATCAAAATTTTATTTTTTTCTTAACCATTTTTTTTCGTCGACAACTTTTTATTCTCGTTATAACTATTTTTTATTCAAATCATTCTCATTATTTTATTTTTCGCATTATTATTCTATTCACTCAAACACAAATAATCATTTTCTTTATAGTCAGTCACTTTTCTCTTTTCCTCCAAATTTTGATCCCTCATAATCATTTTTATTCTCTTTCAACACATCACAAATAGTTTGATAAAACAAAATGGTTTAAATCACGTACTAAATCGTTCAATTGATTTTTCATTGTCCCTAATTTGTTGAGTATATTTTTAATTTACTTCAAAAT
The DNA here is from genome assembly GCA_037832605.1 of Cyclanthera cordifolia. Classification (NCBI taxonomy): domain Eukaryota; kingdom Viridiplantae; phylum Streptophyta; class Magnoliopsida; order Cucurbitales; family Cucurbitaceae; genus Cyclanthera; species Cyclanthera cordifolia. The sequence goes on from JBBMEG010011581.1 coordinate 25,738, forward strand.
CGGACAAATTTGAAAGTGATTAAATTTGAATTTTTAGAAGTATTTAAAAATTAAAATAGAACAAATTTCAAAATTTTGGTAAAATTAATTCAAAGTAAAAAAATAATTCAAATAATTCAGATAGCATTGAGGCGGTCCACTAAGATGAGATGGACGGTGGATGTATTTATTGAACTATGACCCTATTGAGGTTGTAACCATAGTATTTAATAGTCAGTCATACTGATTTTTTTGGAACATTTCTACTTTAATTATACAATTTTTCAAAAATTAATATTTCATACGTACTAAAATATGAAATATTTAAATTGATTAAAATTTAACGATTTAAGTTCAGTTAATTAGTGAAGTCTTTAACAATTTCATTTGATTGATGTATATTAATTTTACTTGTTTTACTTAATTGAAAGATAATTGAACCAAAATTTTTAATATTTAAATATTTAAAAAGATTGATATTTGTAGAGTTTTTTTATTTTGTTATTTATGAAAAATCGTTTTATTTTTTTGGTTCAATGATTGGTGATAATTTAGAATGTAAGATCTGAACTATATTTGTAAGACATTACATTTATATATTGATATGAGTTTTTGATTGGATAATTTTCTTGTTATTCAAACATGCTTGAAAATACTCAGAAGTGTACAATCTTCAAATCGAGCCCACTTCCAAACCCAAAGAGAGATCCAATTAAGTTGAAGATCCAAAAGACCAACTTGAACTCGAGTTCCGTGTCAGCTTCTAGAAGACATGAGGATTGCACTTACCTAACAAATGTTTGAGATTGATTCACGTCTGGCTTGAGTTGTCCACAATTTATCCTCTATGAGTGACACGTATCAACTCCATTGTGAACGAACAAAAACCCTTTGTTCTTCACTGTTCCCCTTCATTTGACTTTTCAATAGTCTCCGACTAAGAAGAGTGAAGCTCTGACAATTGTTCACTAGAGTTCGTCTCTGATCTCCGTTTCCCTCTTCAAGATACGATTTTCCACTTCTTCATTTTTTTTCTTTCATTCGCTTTCAAAGTTTAGAGAAAGACAATGTTTGTTATTTCTCTTTGATCTTTCTCTTCTCTATTTCATCCTCTTATGTTTTTTGGTGAAGTACATCAAGAACAAACAAGAACAACAAACATCAAAGAGAATAACACAGACTATGGTAAAGATATAGAAGAAAGAAAAATGCAAGTATGTATGTGGTTCGACAAAACAAAAGCTTACGTCCACAGAGAGAGAACTTCGGTTATTTTTATTATTACTACTTTTAGAATCTAGTAAAAATACACACACATCTGCATCCATTCACACTTTTTTTTTCATCATCGTTCTCGTTTTTTCCTTAGACTGAACTGAGTACATATATAAGCTTAGCCTAGGAGGTTAGACTTTAGGATGTTTAGAGCTTGTAATTACAATTGGTCTTGAAAATGATTTTTGTTAGAGTGAGGAGTTGAAAAACTCATTTAGTTAGGTGTTTGATGATGCACAAAGACCTTACTTCGATAAGATGAATTGTGCATTGTCGTTCACATTTGCAGCAACTCCTCAGCTTGAATGAAATGCCCTAAGTTCTCATTTTTCTTTGATTTAACTAATATGGCTACTTCTTTGAGTAGATTTAGGCAGTGATCGAATTTGGATTCGGTCACTTACCTTGGTTAACATGTATGTTGCATTTTCCTCAGTTTTGACTTTCTATACTAAGACAACCTCTTCTTCAACAACATTCCCTAACACAGTATAGCTTCACATCTATATGTTTAGATCTCTCAAGATATTGCTGATTCTTTTTTAGATGTATTACACTCTAATTGTTCATACCATAACTCTTCTAGGATACTCTTGAGCCATATAACTTCTTTTATAGCATATATGAATGCATTTACGAACTCTACCTCTGTAGTTGATATGGCTACTACTAACTATAAGTTGGATTTCTAACTTATTAAGTTGTCTCTAAATAAGAAGACGACAAACCTTAAAAGAGATCTCATTTTATCTAGATCCTTAATATAGTATGAGTCTACATACTCTCTAGCTTATTCACAGTAGGAGCCTTACAGAGTAGACCCTTGTTAGGTATAACCTTTAGGTATCTTATAATCTACGTCCCAGCATTTATTAGAGTTTCCCATGTGCATGCTCACTAGGCTTGAGCAATGTGCCAAGTTTGTTTTTCAAAGGATTGAAGATGAAATGAAAAAAAGAAAAGAAAAAAAAAATCTCACTAGGGGATTCTAACCAAGATCATGAGAATCCCAGAGAGACCAACCACTACTTCAAAATAAAACAAGTTTTTAATTATAATCATTATTTTTAAATACTTGAAATAAAATTTTATTTTAAGTATTAATTTTTTATATTCTTATCCATCAAATTTGTGACCATACGATTTTATTTATTTTTTTGATACACTATGTTTTATTAATTGTATTTCCGTAGGAAAAATGAAATAAGTACATTTCCTATTAAAAATATTAAGAATGTTTGAATTGAGATTTTTAAGAGTATTTAGAATTGATATCTAGAATGAATATTTGTTTTGTATATTTAAAATTAATAATTGCAGTAAAAAACTTGTTTAGATACAATTTTTAAGAGTATGTAGAATAATGATTTTATTTTAAACATTTAGTAATAATGATTAGTAATAAATTGAGATAAAAACTTGTTTGGATATAATTTTTAAAATATTTAGATAATGATTTATTTTAAATATTTAAAATTAATGATTAAATAAAAGAATTTGTTTGAATGTAATTTTTAAAAATATTTAAAATATATTTGAAATAAAATTTATTTTAAATATTTAAAAATAATGATGACATACAAAAATTGATTCGAATATAATTTTGATAAGAATATTTAATAAAAAAAATTTGTATCAAATATTCAATGCAAATATTTCCTAAGAAATCACCAACCAAACAAGAGGTAATTGAACAAAATTATTTTGTTGTTATTATTTCACAAAAAAAAAAAAAAAAAGAAATAAATCACTTTCTCCGGGCCACGTAGAAATCTGCTACCTAGACATCTGTCACAAAGTGAAAAAAATAAATATTAGACTGAAAAGACGAAAATACCCTTGTTTGGTCTTGATCTTGAACGAACGTGGTGGACAAGTTCAATGTAAAAGCTCCTTAAAGAAGGAAATAGAAAGGATAAAAGAAAGTCGCAGCTTGTGGAGCACGAATATGGGTCTTGGTCAAATTTTAATTTCATATGAATATTAAATGTGACCTCTAGGGGAGACAAAAAGTGCAAATATTGGTAAGAAACTCTTTAAAAAAAAATAAAAAAAAAATATATATATATATATACACACACACATTTACGAGATATTTTAATAGTATTTAGAACGATGATTTATTTTAAATAAGTATTTAGAATGAAGATTTATTTCGAATGTTCATCAATAATGATTGCAGTTAAAAGTTTGTTTGAATATAATTTTTAAGAGTATTTAAAATTAGTATTCTGAATGAAAATTTATTTTGAGTATTTACGAGTAACAATTAGAATTAATTGCAGTAAAAAACTTGTTTATATATCGCTTTCAACAATATTTAGAATGAGATTTATTTTAAGTATTTAAAAAAAGTAAATGATGGCAATCAAAACTCGTTTAAATGTAGTTTTTCTTAAGAATATTTAGTCCAAACATCTCCTTAAGCAAGATATGGTTTACATATACGATTCTTATAGAGCATGTTTGGAGCGATAAGATAAGATAAAAAAAGAAGGGATCTTTTGGTGTGTTTATTAATGTCTCACTAATCACTATTTTACCTTTACTTTTTCTTTTCTTTTTTTAATTTGGAATTCAAAAGTTTTAACAAATATTCTTTAGTTATTTTACTTGTTGTGTCAAAGCTCGGTAAACATATGATATTATTATTATTCAACTAAATTATATGTTGAATTAATAATATTTGTTGAATTAAACTCTTGAGAGTAGTCGAGTTATTATATGGATTAAATAAATTATGTAAATTAATTTGAAATGGGTTTAAAAATATATTTGTTTTTTTTTTTTTTGGTTTAAAATGATTTGAAACCATTGATATGGGTAAGACTTCACATCAAAATACTATCATTTGCATAATATATTTATTCAAAATGACAAAATTGGTTGGGTTAGTACTAAGAAAACGGGCCGACAACTCGGTCGAAACTCTCAAATAGAAAATTGCAGCCCAATCCGACAGAACACAATCGCCACGCAGACAACCACCAAACAGTTTCATTGACTTTTTATTCATTTTCTAATACAAAAAAAAAAAATAAAAAAAAAATATATATATATATATATATATATATATATTTGGAGTTCAAAAACATTTTAAATTTGTAAATTGTTGATTATTCAATCTTACATATATTATATAAACATTTTTCATTTTTCACTCTATCATTTTATTATCGAGCGTTGTTTTTGTATACCTAAAGGGTCAGTGACGCGTCTGGTTCATTATTTTGTGGTAATTCATTTCAATATCCACGTTACGCGATTTAGCTCTCATATATTTGAGAGCAGTTGTGCTCTCTACGTATGATTTTTGGTCCTCCTTTAATTCATACTAAAAAAAACGTTGTTTTTGTATGAGTTGCTTTATCTAAGCCCGAAAGCTTTAATCAAATGACATAAATATATGATTATGATTCATTAGCATATATATTGTTAATTTGATTAAAAAGAACTCAACCATCTGATAATTGGGTTGACGTTTTTAATTATTTTTTTTTCCTTTTTCTCGTTTTAATTCAATAAAAGAGGTATATAAAATTTAAACTCGTAATCTTTCGTGTGTTATGCCAACAATCAACAAAAATATAGTTCAACGGTATCACTATATACTCAATAACTAAGAAGTTACCAATTTAAATCCTCCTGCTCTTAATTTTTGTAGAACTCAAAGATAAAAGAATCCCTCGAGATTTAAAGTAGAATCTTATTTTATCTAATAAATTAAAAAGACAAATGGTATGAAAAGAAGAACATTACAGGTGGGCCAAATACAAGTTATTGGGCCGATCGAATACGTAGTCAAAAACCCATGGGCCTATGAATTAGTGGGCCCAATATACCAAGCTAAAACGGACGGTTCTCAACATTTTTCTTGACGTCACTCGATTGACTCAATTGGAACAGATTTTGGAGGGAAATCAAATCTCCTTTTTTTTTTTTTCAATGGTTCGAATATGATAATATTTTATTCCCTTTCAGGTAATTTAAAATTGCATTTGCAGAAGAACATTTATTTGGCGTTGATTCCAATGCGTAATGTTCTACAAAATCATATCTCAAGTTTAAGAAACCAATGGATTATGATGAACACCCAATTTTTAACGGAAGTCAACGTCCTCCAGTTGGTCGCCAGTTTCAAAGGTACTATCACTGCTACTTCCATTGCCGTTCTTGTTCATTTTATGGATTAATGTTAATTTTCAGTGGAGTTTTTACTTGAGCTCGTAATGTTGGAGTTGTGAACTGTTGCGATTACTCTTTCAGTTGCGTGAGGTTCGTGACGCTTCATTGTCATTGTTTGGCTCTCCAGTTTTCAACTGTGCTGATTTTCCCAGGCCATTGAGCGGCGAAAATCGGGGGTTTGCTGCATATAGACTAGAATCTCCGTTTATTTTTGGAGTTTAAGATTTTTGCCTTTTTTTCTTTCATTAGGGTTTTCTGGGTGGTATCCGTTTTACTTTAGCTTGTGCTTATGAGTTAATGTTTGGTAATTGGTGGTTAACTACTTGTTGAAAT
>JBBMEG010011591.1:0-31502 GCA_037832605.1 Cyclanthera cordifolia
AAAAAATATTTGCACGTGACAAAGCAGTTTGCACGTGCGCATCTTCCTTCTTCAAAATGAAATCAACTTTTAGGGCTGTTTATGGAAGCTTTGAACAATTTGGACCCATCCAACACTCTTCTCCATGTTCCTTTTTACTGTTTCACCCTATTATTTTTCACATAACATTTTTTACCCATTAAATTTAAACCCAACAAGTTAAAGTAATCTTTGTTTTTTTTTGTTTTTTTTTTTTTTCAATTTGTCTTCTTTCATTTTGAAATTTGTTAATAATTCTATTTTTGTATAATAAATTTTAATTTTACAGAGTGTCAATTTGTTAAAAAATGATTCAATTTTGTATACTAAATTTATTTACAAACACTTATTGATCGTGTTTAATTTGCTTCACCTATCACATAATTTAGTATATCTAGCTAGTTTTAAGTTCTCTATTATAAATGTGATTAGCTCGGGTGGAGTGTGAATATGTCTAACTCAAAAAAAAAAAATTATCTATTATAATTATAGCAACATTTTTTAAAAATTCATTTAAAGCATAATTTGATTTCATTTTCAAAAACTCCAAATATACCCCTTTAACCACATTCTTCTCCGGTTGCCTTTTTCTCATCCCTCATATGCTATTACTTTCACTAATTATTGGTTCTGCATTTTTTCAACTAAAAAACTTTGAAATCCATCTCTTTTATTTTCAAGATCTAAAGAATTAGAGATATTCGTTAGCAAAATCAAAATCGGTATCTATGCTCACGAAGAGAAAAGCTTTCTAATGCGATAAGATCGTCGTCGGCCGACTGAAGACAAAAATGATAGAAATGAGATTGATAGACGCGGGGGCATTTTAGTATTTTTACCTAGACGAGACTGTGTTATACATATAGTCTCAAACAAAAGAGAGCCAACCTTTTCGATTTTTTTCTTTTCATTTCAACTAGTCATGAACTTTTTAATTAAAGTTTCGTATACTCCGATAGTACTTTCATTTTCAGGCGAATGTTTTCTTTCACAATTTCATAACTCGAAAGAGAATTTCTAATACATTCCGGTTTTATCGTATCTAAACTCTTGAAACCTACCGCAATCACTACTTCTTTATCCAAACGTATCTTAATGTGAGAGGTTACAAAAAAAAAAAAAAAAAAAAAACGCAAACTGAAATGAACAAACATAATTATTTACCGATTGAAATTACCAGATTTTAACTCTCATAGCCATTATTTTATATTTTGCTATCATCATTCTTTTCTTTTTCTTTTAGTACAAATTTGAGAGCAGATCACAAACCTTACGTAAAAGGTACAACTGCTCTCAAATAAATGAGAGTCAAATATCAATTTTTATGATCGAATTTGTGATGTGGTGTTGAACTGGATCGCCACTAAACGATGAAACTAATGCTGTCAAAAAAAAAAAAAAGAAAGAAAAGAAACCAACGTCTTACTCATTCTTTTAAGTATTTTGTTATCATGAGTAGTGCAAAAAATGTAGAAAACTTTGTTATAAAAATCAAATAAAGTGAGGTTAAATTGATTCCATTAAAGCTAGTCAACAAGTTAATTATTAAATATAATAATACCGGAACCATAGTTTTGAATCATCATAATTAAATTTAAAATTTTAGAGCGAAATCCTGTTTTTCTTCTTTCTATAAAGATGCTTAATTCATTTATTAAGGTGTTAATAAAGTGTATCGAGTCAAAAGAAAGTAAAAAAGTGTGAAGTTTTTTTATAAAATAGTGTTACACATGTTTAATACGACTAGTTTCAACTAAAAAAAAAAAACTGTATCCTTTTTAAAAACTATATTCTTTTGGATTTCATAAAAAGTACTATAATCATTTGAAAATTGATTCAAAACTGCCCATTCCAAATTTATTTTGAATTTAAAATTCATTCTAAGTCATTATCCTCGAAGCCATATCATACCAATGTGAAAAGAGCGTACCATAACTATGAATGCATGTAAAGACCGAATGACATCATCCTCAAATAAGGAGGTAGCTACTAAGATGTGGAAAGCATTCTGAAAGGGTGGAGGTGCCTCCCAAAATTAAGATAGGAGTGTGAAACATGCTGAAAATTATACCAATATTGTCGAGAAAGGGGTCAACATTAATGCAGCATGCACTTTGTGTGGAAATACCCTTCAAACTAATTTGCATATTATAAAGGAGCGTAAATTTACAGCTATCTCGGCATGGCCAAAAGTTTTTCCAAATTTTTTTTTAATGATTTCTGTTTTTTCAAGATGGCGCTACCGTGAGAGGAGATGCTGGAAAGTGGATTCCGCCGGGTGTGGGCCAATGGAAAGGAACGTGGCGGATCTTGGAAGTCATAAGAGAATATTGACAATGGCGGTTGGATTGTTCAAGATAGCAGAGGTAACCCATAGTTGCTAGGGACAAGCGGTCGAGTGAAAACTTTGTCGAATGCTTATGGTTAAAGGCATTACAATTTGAGAAGGATTGCGTCATCTGCGTGATAGTGCTTTGGCAGATCTCCATGATATCTTGGTGGAATTGAATGCTAGTCTTATTATTGATCTTATTCGAGGAATTTCCCAAGATATGCAAAACTCAGCATCGTCATTGCTGACATTTAGGACATGATCCCCTCTTGAAGGAACATCTCGTTTGTGTACTGTTATAGAGATTGTAAATAAGGTGGCTAACTTTCTAGTTAAAAAGGGCTTATTATCCCCCCTCCTCCCGCTCGAGCTTATGTTCCGATCCCTCTTGATGTTTTTTGGACTTTGATTCTTTTTTTAAGGAGAGGGAATCTCCCCTATCTGCTTGTCTGGTTGGTGGCTCAGGAGATTTCAAGCTCTAGTGTTGGTTAGCATTTCTCTAGAATATATTCTTGCTTTTCAAAAGAAAAAAAAAGTGATGCAGCTTCGAGCACAAGGCTAGGGATGGGCACGATAACGAGCGAGTGGCGTGCGGGCAACACGACAATTATGACAGAGCAAGGCTCATGCTACTCCCTAGATTTTGCAACAAAGTGATGTCCCGACTTTGCGCGAATGCAAGCAGAGGCACAATTGGTGGTGCACACGAGTCTCAATGTTTGTTATATATATAAACGCAATTTGTTCCCATCCTAATTTAGTTAAATTTTTATTCATTCATTTTTTATAACAATACAACCATAGGATGGATGACTTGAATGCATCATCTTTAACTATTCGTCATACGCTTATATAATTGACCTATTGATTTTGTTGGCATATTTTATTCAATAGGCCAGAAAAATGAACATCTTTATCTCATCTACAAAAATAATAATAATAAAATGACGAGGATGATAATAATAATAACAATAATAATAATAATAGAAAGAAAAATGAAATAAGAGATATAATAAAGTAAAAAAAGCTTTATAATACCTGAGCCGCCCATAAGAGCCATCCATTTTTCATTCTCCACTTCTTCATTCTCTTCTTCTCTCAAACCCAAATGAAATTCATGTTCACTTAGAAGCAGCAGCTTCCATCTTCAATATATGTTTGGTTATATATATATATATATAATTAATATATATATATATATATAAAAAATTAAGAGCCATGAGTAGCAGCAGTAATAGTAATAATAGTAATAGTAATAGTAATGTTGAAGAGTGTCTACGATCTCTATCCATGGATTACCTCAACCTTCTAATCAACGGCCAAGCCTTCAGCGACGTTACGTTCAGCGTGGACGGCCGTCTCCTCCACGCGCACCGCTGCATCTTAGCCGCTCGCAGTCTCTTCTTCCGCAAGTTCTTCTCCGATCCCCCGCCCTCCGCTCTCGATCTCTCCTCTCCGCCGCAGTCCTCCTCCTCCTCCTCCTCCTCGCACGTGATCCCCGTGAATTCTGTTGGGTACGAGGTGTTCTTGCTGCTGCTTCAGTTTTTGTACAGTGGCCAGGTTTCCATCGTGCCTCAGAAGCAAGAGCCTCGCCCTAATTGCCCTGACCGTGCCTGTTGGCATACTCATTGCTCCTCAGCCGTTGATCTTGCTCTCCATACTCTCTCCGCCGCTAGATCCTTCGGCGTTCAACAGCTCCTCTTCCTTACTCAGGTCCTTTCTCTTTCTTTTTTTTTTTGGATTCTATTTTCCAATCTTCACTTATTATCTCATGTGGGGATTCAGGTTTTGCTTATTTTTGTGATTAATTTGTTGGAATAATTAATCTTATTAATTTCTATTTTCTGTGTTCATGAGTTTACTTTACAAATTTTGGATTTTTTTTTTTTTTTTTTGGGGGAATCTATTGTTCATTTCCACTTATATTCTCTAATTTCTACTGTTAAATGTTAATCTCACTTTCCTCATTTGGGTTTTTGTTGGAAATGAAAAACCTTAATTAACATCTAATTAAGCAGCACTAAATTTCTCAATGTTTTAGCACAAACTAATTAGAATCTCTTATGTAAGATTATTAAATAATTACTCCTTTTTATTATTTTGCCTCTAGTAATCAAAAGAATTAATTGATTTTTTTTTTGTTGGGTATTTAATGCTAATTTTATACAATTTTTTTTCCTATTAGAACAACTAATTATTTGATTTCCTTTGTTATTATGTTTTGTAGAAGCAATTGGCTAGCATGGTGGAGAAGGCTTCTATAGAAGATGTAATGAAAGTTTTATTAGCTTCAAGAAAACAAGACATGCACCAACTTTGGTCTACTTGTTCTCAGCTCGTTGCGAAATCCGGTCTCCCTCCCGAGGTCCTTGCCAAACACATTCCCATCGACGTCGTTGCTAAAATAGAGGAAATTCGCCTTAAATCCTCCCTCGCCCGACGTTCTCTAATGCCTCACCATCATCACCACCACCACGACCTCTCGGTTGCGGCCGACCTCGAGGATCAAAAGATCCGACGTATGAGGAGGGCCTTGGACTCCTCCGACGTCGAGCTTGTGAAACTCATGGTAATGGGCGAAGGGCTTAACCTTGATGAAGCTTTGGCCTTACATTATGCTGTTGAGAATTGCAGCCGCGAAGTTGTCAAGGCTTTGCTTGAGCTTGGTGCTGCCGATGTTAACTACCCGGCTGGCCCGGCTGGCAAAACCCCTCTTCATATGGCGGCCGAAATGGTTTCCCCCGACATGGTCTCCGTCCTCCTCGACCACCATGCCGACCCGAATGTTCGAACCGTTGATGGTGTCACACCGTTGGATGTCTTAAGAACCCTAACCTCCGACTTCCTCTTCAAAGGCGCTGTCCCTGGACTAACTCACATCGAACCGAATAAGCTCAGGCTCTGCCTCGAGCTCGTCCAGTCCGCTGCAATGGTTCTCTCCCGCGAGGAAGGGAATGCCAATGCCAATGTCAACGTCTCTTCCTCTCCAATTTACCCTCTAATGAGCGACGATCACACCAGCAGCAACAACAACAATAACATCGCCAACCTCAGCCGCGATTCGAGATTGGTTTACCTGAATCTCGGGGCATCGGGATCAGCACAAATGCGAGGTTCTAGAGTGAATGGGGAAGATGATAACAGGCATGGCTCACAAGGAGGATGTGTCCCAACAATGTATCACCATTCCCATGACTTTTGAAGAATCTTAAAATATTAATTCACAAAAAAAAAAAATCTTAATTAGAATTCAAAAGAGAAAAGGAAAGTTGATTGGATCAATTAGCTGGTCTCACTGGGTAATCAATCATATGTTTTCCTTATTCCAGTTATTCTCTCTCTTTTTTTTTCTTTTTTTTTTTTTTTGTAGGGCTTCTGAGTTCAGTCATCAAGGTATGAAGTAAAGAAGTAGTCTATATTGTTAAAATGGATGTGGGATAAATGAGAGATGAGATGAGACAAGAGAAAGAAATCTGACATTTTTCCTTCAAATTTCTTCTGCTTCTCTGATTTGAACACAGTCTCTCAGGTCATTTTTTTCAAACCCTTTTGTTCCTTTGTGCAACATTTCTTCTTTACATTAATATCTATTAATTAATTAATATAGGTTTATTTATATGTATACATTTTCTTTTAAATATGATTTATGAAAGGTTTATAATTTAGTTACAATTAGTTGGGGCCTTTGTTATTTTATTTTTTAAAAATTCTAAATATTATTTTGTCCCCCACCTGCCCTCCATAATACAAATTAGTGAGTTCAAGAACTTTTGGTTTCATATGCAATGGGCCTCCCTTCTTCTTTCCTTTAACTTTTCATTAAGACATTATTATTTTTATATTTCTTAGTTTTGTATCGACTAGAGATAAAGGCTCTTTATGCTAATCCAGTTCAACATCAATTTATTTAAAAAAAAAAAACCCCAGAGACAAGGCAACCTATGGGGATGGGAAAATTATTTATATTATTTATATATTTATAGAGATGGTATTTTTCTAGATAAAACATACTATTTTTCTTCTAATATATTAACTTACTGAAAGGCTGCTTTAATTCAGAACTTTGTTAAAGGGGTTTTGTTTTCTTACATTTTTCATGTATAATAGTATTTATAGGATTTTAGAAAATATTTGTATGGGTGTTTGGATTTTGAGATTGAGGAGAGGAGAGGAAGCGGAGGAAGAAGAGCAATTTGGAGATATGAAGGGTTTGTTCACGGATTGATGTTTTATAGAAGAAAGGGTTGGAAACTCTTTTTTTAGGATTTGTGTTTAGAAGAAAATATGTTTATTTAAATAAAATTTGATATAAAGTTTAATTTGAGATTTGATATGATATTACGATATGTTTGACTACAACAAAATAAAAATAAATAAAAATAAATTAGTAGATGGAAATTATATTTATCTATTCCAAATCCAAACACCACAATTCTTCTATATTAGAATTATTGATAGACAAGTATATTCTATATCAATCAATGTCAGCTACTGATTGATTATTATATTTGATACCAACTGGGTTATCAATTCAATTTTAAATGTAGAAAATTTAACATTTTGATATCCTATTTTAAATGTAAAATATGTCATTTCCCACAACTAGTGAAAAGACATTGGTTAAAATTTTGGAACATATGTCTAGGATGAGATGGACATGTATGAAAATTTTCTGCTTTCAAATTTTTGTTGAGAATTATTTTGAATAAATAAACAAAAAAATGTAATAATATTTAAGAGATGTTTGGATTGAAATTTTAAGAATATTTAAAATTAGTATTTAGAATGAAAATTTATTTAAAGTATTTAAAGTATTTATTTGGATGTAAACATTTCTAAAATGGTTATAAAATTTTATTTTTGATAGCTCCATTAAAAAAAAAAAACACATCTTTATAGATGTAAATTAAAATCAGCATGATCGGTGTTTGGGTTGTGGACAAAAGAAATTGGGTATGAGCTTGACTAATATTTTATTAAATAATTATAAAAACATGATGATATTATATAATATTATGATTTGAATTGTAATGTGTGGATAGAAGGGAAATTGTGGGTGTCATGAATGAGTACCACAAGAATGGGTGACCCAAAACATTGATTGATGTAATTAAATATTGAGTGGTTTATAAATAAGTATTCTCCTTTGTGTCCCCTTCTCTTTCTTTCCTAATTGGGATTGCTTTGCCTTTCAAAACCCTACTCTCTGCCTCCTTGTCTCTCTTTTTTTATTTTAAATGTTATGTTGTGTTTTATGTACTCTCTCATATCATAAGTTTTCATTGTTTGTATTGTATTCATAAAGATTATTTTTTCCTGCCAACCTAACCCTTTTAAGTTTTTATTTATTTATTTATTTATTTATTTTATATATATGATTCTCCAAATTTAGCTTAATACACATTTCAGTTATTTCTATAAATATATTGGCATGGTAATTTACAAAAAAAAAAAAAAGAAAAGAAAAGAAAAAGAATTCTAATCGTGTCCACCATATATTGAACTTATAATTTCATTGTCTTTAATCCCTTTGCATCATTTTCTTTAAAACTAAGGAATCATTAGTGAAAACATTTTATTAGTGGAAAAATATAGTCTTGCTTAATTAAAATATAGTTTGTCTCCTATTAGATAGTTTTTTTTTTTAAAATCAAAATATCGAAACTTTGCTACACTATACTAGTTCACCCGCCCCTAAATCAGACATCAATAAACAATAAAGAAATGGAGACACAATGGTGTCCTCAAATATTAATGTCATAGATAAGTTTCAAACCTGGAACCTTGAAGAATCATACCTTCAACCACCGTGCCCCTGCTTCCAAAGACATCTCCCAATTTAGATAGTAACTAAAGCTATTCTTTGTAAATTTAAGTATTACATTACAATAAGAGATGGGTAATTTCATGCACAGAACAATCACAATCACTATTGGCTTTCGGAATGTTATTTCTAATGACGATTTTATTTATTAAACGAAGCCTGATATCAAAATTGAACTGATTATTATAGCGTATACGATGTTCATTTGTTGATATGTAAGTGTTCGAACTACCATACATAGTACTTGACTTTATAATTTTGAATATCAAGAAAACCCGTGATACATTAATTCTAGATGCTAGATAGCATTTCATGATTGATTTTTTTTTAGAACACATAAATTCAATGGTCTATCCTCTTATATACGTTTGTGAAATACTTCAATACAACAGATGTTGAGTATTGAGTATTTCAACCAATAACCTCGTGAAAAAATATATTTTAACCTATATATAACCTCATGGGAAAATGCATGCGAGCTATGGCTCTTATTGCAATTTGATAGGATAGCTTGAGGTGTAAATTATTCATAGTGATTTATGATATCAAACAAATTGTCAAAAAAAAAAAAAAAAAAAAAAACGTGTGCAAATATTTTTTCAAATCAAAGTTCAAAAAAAAAAAAGAAAAAAAAAAGGAAAGAATGTGTACATCTCTATTTTATATATTAAGGATTGAAATACAATGGAAATGAAATTTCCATTTTAGGTTATCAAATTCAACCTATGATATAAAATCTCTTATAATGGAAATGAAATTCAAATCTTCAAGTTGAGTGAAGTCCCATGGGTCAAGCTTAACAAAGCCCAAAACCAAAGATTTCCTTGGGATGGGGCCAAATTGACCTTTTGGATTGGTTCATGAGCGTACACTTATATTATTGAGCTATTAGTTTTTTTTTGTTGGCGGCAAAATCGTCTACACTATGAAAACTATTCACGATGCGAAATCTACTTAAGGAGTATAAATGGTTTAATTTGTAAAGAATTTAAAGCTTTAATTGGATATGAAATGAGAGGGCGAATAAATTGAAGTTAAGTTGGGCATCGGTATCAGAATCATATTCCTAAGCTTTGTTCCCACAATACTTGTGTATAGGTGATGGTAGACACTCATCTAATTCCAAGCTTCAAAGATACCCCTAATATCAAAAGTAAAACAAGGCCATTACCCACCTGGTCTTTCTTTCTATCTCTCAAAATTTTCACTCTGTTTCACTCTACCTATCTGATATAAAACTATAGGGTACCCTGTTAGAAGACCATCACTACCCCCAATAAAGTATAGCCTAACAACCATGAGAGCCCAAATTATTAAGAAGACTAATTAGCCTATTTAAAGTATAATTCCATTATTTAGAAGTTTCTTAGAAAATTGTTTGTATTTAGAATTTTAGATTTGTGTAGATTTTGAAAGAATGTCCTAGAAAGATATAAATATCAAGATATTTTTAGGAACACTCTAGACAAATGTGTGGTCTACATTGTCTAGCTCACACTATAAATACGCATCCACCATCACCGTATTTTGCATCCAAGAAAAACGAGTGTTAAGTATCCTAAAAATTATTTCCAAAGAGACTTATAGAGATCTTGAAGTGTGAGTCCTAAATACTTGTCTTGTAAATCTCTTTCTTTAAGTGGTCGCAATAAAAAGGTATTTGTGTTTTTTTACAAAAGAGTAGTGTTCGATGTCAGGACAAGGAAGAAACGGTTTTGGGACGCTAAAATGAATCGTGGAGATAGAAGTTCTTTTGAAGGATCTGGGGTGTTTCTCATACCTTTTTTCTTCCTTTTCACTAGGTTGTTTGGAGTAAGGGCAATGAGAAATATTATGGGAGAGGATAAAAATTAGAGTGAGAATAGGAAGAAGAATGAATATGGAGAAAATTATTATTTGAGTTTATTGCGAAGGAAATAATTGTGAAGAATGATTATTTGAGTTTGTTGCAAAGGGAATGATAAAGAATGATTATGAAGAAAATAAAATTATAAATATGATGTGAGTGAAAAATAATTAAAGAAAGAATAAAAGTTGTTAAAAGGAGAATTAAAAGATAATTACGAGAAAATGCATGGGGGTGAACTATTTTTGGTGAGTCAAATACCGAGAATCGCCATCCTTCCCGTTCTCTCTATTTCATCCCTTTACCACAAACAACCCGGAGGAAAAGCCAACTAACCTTGTAAACTTTCTGGTTGGATGCAGCCTTTTTGCATTGTGTTGCTGCTGGCTATGTTAGCATGCTGCTGACTCTCCTGGATGATCGTCCTGTTTATTGTATTTACTAGTTAGTGTCATAATCATATATTCCATCAATACCAGCAATGACTGATCAATTGTAGTGTAGAAATCAACTTTATCTATGACATATCAAGTTTTAAACTGGATTCATATCAAGTTTTTATTCTTTTGTCCCAAAAAATGTAATATTTCTAACACAGTATAGGATAATATAACTTCAAATCATAAAGGTTGCATATATTACCTAGATCATAATTTCAAAAGTTTCGACCACCATTACATATGAGTCACCTCTCGACTCGTAAAATCTACTTACAGTGGGTAAGGTAATCAGTCTGCCTCAAATTTGTACAGGTTCTCTACTGTTTCATTTCAACTCTCTGATTTGAATCACGTCTCTTGGCCTTTCTTCCTGCACTAATTGAAAATTCACTACTTGAATAATCAGGAACCACAGTACAATATCACTAACACAGAGCATGATGAATAAATAGTTCATATAAACATAGTGAAGGAAAATGGATATCCATGGAAGTTTCAAGTTAATAAGATACATTCCTGAATCCTTACTTACTTGTTCACATCGTACTGCTGTTATAAAAGGCAAGACAGTTTTTCTTTTATAATGGGAAGTTGGAGCCTTGTTTCCCATCCTGGTATCCACACCTAACCTAACGCGGCCCCGATCTGGGAGACACGACCCTTACCAATGAGGCTGCCTTTAGAGAACAGAAAAATTTGATCTTTGTAACTATATTATGATTTTGAGCAAGATTTTGCAATGCAATCGTATACTAGAATAGAGAAATAATCAAATAAAAGTGAGGTTGAGATGACCTTTTAAGAACAATACCTTTGTGCTCATAGAAGTGTAACTCTAAAAGTTGACGACTACCTTTTCCGACAGTTACAGTATAGTAAAAAAAATTTGACGATGCCCTTAACTACCTCAAAGGCATTTTTTACCCTTTCAAGCTCTCCCTAGTTATCACTTACTGTGGTAAGAGAATTTCACTGAGGGGGTAAAATTAAATACTGAATTTAACAAGAAATTCAACCAAGAGACCAGAACAGGCATAACAAAACAAACTAACCTCTACATCTACAATCAAATCAAATGTAGTGAGGCATTGCATACAGATGTTGAATAAGATCAACTACAACCATGCTAAAGAACACAAGAGCTCACTTCCAAGAGAATAAAACACTTAAGCCAGTGGTAGAGATTAAAGAAATAAGCATAGTTTACAGGCAACATTAGAGAAGTTACTGATACAACTACTACACAAAAGCAGAATCAGAATGTACAAAGTTAGAATTGATTAGCCATGCCTCGTGTTAACCTAAGCCTTGAAGTTGCATTATAAGATCAAACACTTCTTTAACCACGCTAATTAGGTCATATACTGCCTTGACATCCATCTCTCTTCAAATTTTTCAAAGGAGTGGGCGGAATAATGTGCCTCAGAGACATTGAGGGAATCAGGCTCAATGCCATAATCTGTCAGTGGTTGATGTTCAAGAACTTCATCATGGCTTTTCACGAAATCAGGAATATCGACCTCTCCCTTCTTTACATCATCTGAAAGGTACTGAAGGCGGCTCACATACTTGATTTTCCAGTACAGCCTACCCAAAAGAGAATAAATCTTAAGAACAAATCACACAAAAAACTGATAATATGTTGGCGAAAGAAGTATCCATCATTCTAAAACTGAGAAACTATAAAGAAATAGAATTAATTATAAATTTAAACTTTGAAAACAATAAAATCTCAACAAATACGACATGTTAGTTCAAATTTGAAAATCATTATAGCTAAAGCACTCACCTGCCACTAAGGAAAAAATGGCCAAGAGTTGCCAAGACAACCCTTGAACGGAGTCCAGGATGTACTAAGTAAAGAACTTGGAGTCTATCCTTGTAATCAGATTGAAGTTCTTCATAAATCCGCCTCAAGATGGTTAAAAGCCTGGACAGTTATCATCCTTCAGGCCGGTAGTATGGAAGTACACGACACAAAATGGACCCTCTGACAATTCGCTGCAGAATTTGTGGAGGATATCTTTCTTCAGCCACACTCAACTTACAACCACGGCTAAATACAGGATCAGGAACAAATTTCGGGTTCAGTAATCTGAATTCTGATATAAGAAAACATTAAACAATATTTCAAAACAAAGCTTGTGTTGTGCTACGTTAAACTCGTCGATAATATGTTTGACCTCGACAAGATCACTAGATAAAATATGACCATGAAATGATCGAAAACTTTAGAAGCTTGAGTCTGAGAACATCACTACAATTTTCTCTATTAGTTTTTCTTTATTTGATATAAAGCTTGTGTTGTGCTATGTTAGACTCATCGATAACATGTTTGACCTCGACATGATCACTAGATAAAATATGACCATGAAAGGATCGAAAACTTTAGAAGCTTGATTCTGAGAACATCACTACAATTTTCTCTATTAGTTTTTCTTTATTTGATATAGAGCTAATGCATACTTGGATAGCTGCATGAACATACGAGATTTGAATGTTAAAGAAATCCATAATTTTAAAGAATCCCATAAAAAATTATCTCATTGTTATTCATAAGACACTTGACTTGACCACTGACCTCTTCATAATCATGGTAAAAAAAATGTATATATATAGTAGATCTCGAAATTGTTAATATAACATAGTCGAGGAAGATAATTTATTATATATAAAATTTGCAGTCATGTGCCCAATTAGAAATTTAGCTCGCATAACAGATACATCTAAGAAAGTCTTAACTTTTAAAAACATCAAAAAACTTCAAAATACAAGATTACAAAGGGGATACATGAAGAGCAAAACTTGTACTTTAACATAGAATAAAACTAAAAGTATATTGTAACCTAAGAAGCAATGAGATGGATACGCGATACGAAGAAGATAAGGACATAAGGACACACAATTATTTAAAAAGAAATTGCATCATACATCCGAGACACACTATTTATATTATTTTTATGATATACTACTGCAATATCAAATTCAAAATATTTTAGTTTTGTACTAATTATGAGTCTTTTTAAATCCAATAAAGAACAAAATCTTTTTAATGCCTACAAAAATCTAAAAAACAAAATTTATAAATCTAACCCTTAAAATTTAAAAATCTCAAAATATTTTAGTTTTTACCTATTTTCTTACTCTCTATTCTGCTTCTCCTTTTCTTTTTCATTTTAGTCTATCTACCTCCATAAACGTAGTTATCGACAGCCTCCACCCAAACTACATCCGTAATCCCATTGTTATGTCATCGACCGATTGAATAAATAATTGCGTAAAAATTAAAATAATAATAATAATAAATGATGACTCGAAATTTAGGATACATGATCAAAATCCAATTATCTGTGCGACTAAAATAACGAAACCGAGATAATCAACTAAAAAGAAAACTCATAATACGAAATGGCTTTTTATTACCAGGAAAATACTTGCCGACGATGAGGAGGATGCGATTGCCAGTCCCGTCGAAGGCCTCGAGACGAAGAAATTGCAAGAGATCGAGATAGGAGAAATCCTCATCAGGGGAAAGGTTTTGAGAGCAATCATTGTCAGCATCTTCAGACTCCTTGTCAGGCAAAAGAGGCCGCGAATCGATACCATTAGAAGACAGGATGACGACAGAGAAATCGTTTGGTGTGCTGCCCATCTCTGCTTCGATCCTCTTCTCTCACTTTTCCCTGATTATTTCTCGCGCTATTTAAAGGCTGGATTGAGTTTTGATCCAACAAATGGCCGGCAATCGTGAAATTATTGAAGAAAATAACATAACTGGACGAGATGACGTTGAAATCGCCATTGTTTAATCTTTGATGATTAGAGAGGAAATCGCAGTTATGTTTTTACGGTTTAAGATCTCTAGGCGATCAAAACTCGTTTAATATGACCCCAAGTTTACGAAGAAGATAAGCTCCACATGAATGTTAATGCTATAAATCAATAACGAAATTACTAAAAAAAGAGGGAAAATGTCTAGAAAAATATATATATATATATATACTGTTTTTTTTTTAAGGGAGAAAATATCTAAAAAAATATATACTGAACATATAAGGTAGACAATGAAAAAAAAAATAACAAAAACTAAACAACAACTCTTATAACAACATAAGACAAAGTTGGTTGGATAATTTTTTATCCAATTCAATTCAAAAAAAAAAAATTGTACTAAATACCTACTCAAAAGAAGTCTTAAAACCAATTTATAGTAATAATGAATAAAAAATATTAAAGCTAAAAGAAATGGTACATTTTGAAGACAAACAATTTTAGAAAATAAGATGTTAAAAATAAAATACATTTACACAAATAACTATATTATAAGTAAAAATATATTTATTAATATTATAATAAATTCTGATCAATTCAAATTAAATTTGAATTTAAGAAAATTTTATTTATTAGAATTCAATTTCAATAAATTTGTAACTCAAATTCACTCCAAATTTACTCCCAATTTATTAGATTGATTTGAGTTATTTGAATTGTCTAAACACTTAAAACACCCGTGAGTTACGTTTGGCACCGAATCACTTGTGGATGGTGAATAATATTTACCATTCAACTCATATCGCGAAATTTTCAATAATATATAAATAGAGCTTACCTATCTCTCTTTTTCTTTTTTTTATGACTAGGCTTATCTCTAGAACTTTAGTCTCCCACAAAGAAAGAAATGTTTATTTTCTCTACCTAAGATTTTGTTCTTGTAAAATAATTATAAAGGATTGATTTAATTGAGATTAAAAAAAAACAGTATATATATATATATATATATATATATATGAAAAATAATTCTTCACGAGGAATCACATAGCGAATTGGCTACATAAAATCCTCGCTTCGATCCTTGCAAAACAGGTATACCTGTCAAAATATCTAAGAGTGTTTCGATTTGAAGAAAAGGTAGAGGAGAGGAATGAAAGATTGAATTATTTGTTTGTTTTTATTACATCACAGTTTCTTCTCAACTCATTCTAACATCTTTTCAACTTCTCTCTAACATTTCATCAAATCTCATATCAAACTTTTTACCAAATTTCATCTAAAATAAACATTTCTCTCCCAAACACAAATCCCCAAAAAAGTTTTTCCAACCTCTTATCCCTAAATCACCAATCCACACGGAAATATTTCATGTCACCAAATCACGGAATTTCCTCTTCTTCCTCCTCTTCCTGTTCTCTCCCTCTCCTCTCCTCTCTTCTCATCAACCCCAAAATCCAGGAGTGATTGGATTTGGAGGAGAGGAAAAAAAAAGTTCAATTCCTTATTTGTTTATAATACATCACAACTCTCCAACTCCTTCCCAACATCTCATCAAATCTCAATTCAAGCTTTATATAAAATTTCATTTAAAATAAATATCTCTCTCCTAAACACAAATTTCCAAAAAAGTGTTTGCAACCTCTTCTCTCTACCACATCAATTTCCAAACAAGTACTTCATATCTCAAATTACTCAATTTCCTCTCCTCTCTACTCATGAACCCAAAAATCGAATCACCCTGAGAGTTACAGGTACGCTCATGTCTTCACGGATAAAAATCTCTTTCAAAGGCTGTAATCATGATATCTGCACTGAAAACCTAGTTAATAATACACATGTTCTTGCAAAGGCTTCATTATGAGTTCTGGAACATGGATGTCTATTACAAAACTTATCATGTTCTAGGAAGAAAAAAAACAAATACAAAAGACAAAATGGTGAAACCTGCATTCCAAAGGCCATGATCACCAGACACAACGGTAAGTTACATGCGAGCTAGTCATATCACCATCGTATGTTACTTTCACAACTTGCCCTTTCTCAAGTCCATAATATCGAGCAATAGCATCCGTACGTAGTAGACGAGGTAACTGCCATTAGATCAAAACTAGGCATAAAAATTTGAAGCAACTGTTGCTAGTTTAAGAAATATATAGTCGATCAGTGTTTATAAAAAGTAATTGCACATTGCAGGAGTTGTACTATAAATTTTATGTATACGATATCATGGTTTTCAGAATTCCTATTTTTTTCAAATAGCAAGTCTGGAAGCTTCTAACAACTTGAAACTATTTAGCTCCCTGTAATCTCATATGGACAAATTGATCCAAGAGGCTAAGCTAATGTTAATGTAATAAACAAATCTTTTATTGTTGTGCTCCAAGAAGGGTGGTAACTCCAATTACACAAGTCATAAATGCCAAAGAAAAAACTCAACTTTTTAACTACCAAGCATATAAATTATTAATTTTTAGTTAAGACTGCTGAGTCACCTGAACTCTCCAAACCCACTTTTTTTATATCCACGAGTCACGAGTTGGCTTACATTCACCTCAACTATTCTCACAAGACAACCTTCAGCGCCTTTGGCATTTGAATGTCAAAAAAAATATGTAAGAAATTAATTCCTAGATACGTAGTTCGGCCACGGATTGAACTCACAACATCAAAATCTCCCACCCATTCAAGCCATAGAAAACAAGTGTTTGGTGCACATGTTGGGCTAGAAGCCAAACCCACATATCGAGAGAAGTTGCCAAACTTAAACCAATGAACTTGAACAGTAACCTACTATTCAAGCCCCCTACAGATTTAAGCTGCACTTCATTGCAGTTCACTCTTCCTAAACCTTCCTCTTTTCTTTTATAAAACTAAACCTCCCACAACTTGCAAGTTTAAGATTCCAAACCCTGGGTTCCTAGGGTGGGTTTCAATTTCTCATAATCCAAAACCACATTTGGAGGAAGAGTTTCTAAACACGAGTTTCGTTGGAAAAGTCAATGGACCTGAATCAGCATCAAGCCTATCTAAACCTGCACCTCACACACACTACAGTTTTCCTAGACCAAAAACTTCTTAAACCCTCTGCTTAAAAGCTGATTATTTTCCCCAGTTCATTAAACCAGAGCTTAAGATGCTAAATCCACTCTCCAAATGCCCTACAAGAACTTGGGCACTTGAGTACAAAATGAGTTTGCCAAAATAAATTGATCGTCTGAAATGAGATACTAATGCCACTTGCTCACTCTAAGTCCTAGCATATTTAACATGAGAAAGTGTTTCATTCCTAAAAAATGCTTCGTAGAAGGTTTACAAACCAAAACGCAACTGCAGACACACATTAATACCCAGAAAATCTATGCATACAATCTGAAACATAATTCACAATTAAACTATCCACCGATGCGAGTACCATAACAATCAAATATTGTATACTGAAAACGAGCTATAAAATAGATCATACTACTTCATTGCTTCAATATCTTACCTGTTTTTCCTCTATACTATATTGTTCCAAAAGCTTTTGTTTTTCTTCATCTGTCAGCACTTGATGGTTTGGCTTTAACACATGCTTTGTAATGTTAACGAGAAAGTCAGTCATCTGGTTAACAGACACAAACAAAAGTGAATAGAAGTCGTACTAGGAAATATAGAATCATGTCTCAAATTCTAAAATTCATAAGATAAAAGTACAAAAGAAAAATGAGAAACATAAAAATAAAACATATGAACTTTATAAGATTATCAGTAGCCCTTAACTTTAAATTTGGCTTCTGAAGCAACAATCTACAACAAGTGTTACCACTATCATAAAAATTATGGTATCAATTCAAAAATCGTCAGCGGATAGTAACTTTCTTTTTTCATTTTTCACATCCAATGTTGTTTTCTCCGTTATTTGTTCCACATGACTGTAAAAAAATTGGTCTAACTTCTTCACGTTGCTAATTACGTAGAGATGTCCACGGGGCAAGGCGGGGGACGGGGATGACTTTACCATCCTCATCCACGCTATCCATTTTAATCTTCATCCCCACAAAACTAACCAATTTTTCAGAGAACGGGATGGAGATTACCAGTGGGGAATATGCAGGGATCGGGTTCCCCGCGGAGAGTTATTCACCGCTTAACTCTTTTTCGTTTCTTTTTTAATTCTCAAATTTTTACAAATTTTCTCAATCTTAATTCAATTCACTAAATTTTAGTTACTTTTTCAATAGTTAAAGATAAATATTTATTCGTTTCAATTAAATAATTAATTATGTAATAACATTATCCATCGAAATGAATATTTCTACAACTTTATGTATATAAATGAATTAAATAAAATAAGAATAATACAATATAGTATATAAACGGGGTGGGGAATCGGGGATAGAAACACATTCATATCCCCATCCCGTTAAGCTCGAGGGAAATTTTTTTATCCTCATTCACTTCTCCGTTCCCCGCCTAAGTCATAAGATAAAGGCGTCAGTCATAGAATATGATTTATGATGTAATTAATATTTAATTTAACAAGCTTATATTGTTATACTTGGGTGACAACCCCAGCAGAGTTCGTCTTGATGAATACACCAAAACCTGAAGTGTAAAGGAAATACTAAAAACCCAATAGATCAAAAAATAAACGACTCGTCAGTAGGGAGTATTATCCGTCAGCTAAAGAAATGGATAAAGATCTTCAAGAAACGAACCTGGAATATTTCAACCTTGAACGAGAAAAGCTCAACAGCTTTCATAGCTTGGTTTGTAATTTGATTTTGCACAATTAGAATGAGACCATGCAGAGTGTCTTTGTTTACAATTTGGCCAGCAATATTGCGAATAACATTAACCTTTACTGCACCAGTCCCACAAAAAATAACAAGCATCTGCAAAATCGATGATCAGTTTTGAACTTATAAGTAAAGATTCTAGACTACTTAAATAACTATAAAGCATCGCGGTCGATACCCATATTTACATTTTTAACGTTTCTATGCTTCTTCCACATTTAAAAAAAAAAATCATTAAGCATCAAACCTGAATTCACCCTTTGCTTAAGGGAAACTTTACAACGTGATCAAAATTCACAATAACTATTTCTGCAAGCCACCACAAATCGTAAACTACAAGGGAAATGATATGAAAGAAGGTGTTGAAAATTTAGGAGCTCGATTTTACCAAAAAATGGCCAAAAAATAAGCGGTATGGTCGATAGCATTACAACGATGATAAGAAGAAACCATGCAACATTATCTTCCGAACAAAATTCAAAAGTGTTGATACACATGAGATTAAGTTTTTGGATTGATAGATGGTCTAACATAATTCAACAAAATCTGAGTTCGTGTTTCTGCCCAGTCTGATTCTTTTCCATTTAAAATTAAATTCCTTATCGTAGGGCATTTTTCAAATTTGGTGGTTTAACTTATTTCAACAAAAATTGATCTACAGAATCGACATTCTCCATGTAACTAGATACTAAACGAAAGTGAAGTCCTCTACAAGAAGAACCACAGCAGCTACTTTATACTAACATTCCCGGCCCAAATTTGGATTGAAGAATTTTTTTTTTTTTTTTTTATGAAAGAAAAAAAAAAGGGGGAATGTTACTTTTTTGGAGGGATCGGAGCGATGAACAGCAGAGAGTTTAAGGCGATCGACATCGGGCGATTGGCCGTGAATTTCTCGGAATTGTTGGAGAGTAAGGTCGATATCAGAGGGATTGATGGAGTAGCCTCGGTCCCTGAGCATCTCCATGACTGTCCTGCGAGAAAGAAAGTATCTGTGGCTCTCGTTGGAACCATCGTCGACATAGCTACTCAAGCAAGCGCCTAACTCCACTCGATCCGATTCTCCATCAAACCCATCTTCCTCCATTTTCGCTCTCTCTCTCTCTCTCTCTCTCTCTCTCTCTCTCTCTCTCTCTCTCTCTACCCGCGAATTAAGCTTCGAGTTTCTTTTTTGAAAACGAGGGAAAATCGATTAATCTAAAACCCTAAATACACGTGTATTTAGATAAATAATTGTAGTCGTTAATTTGTATAAAATGTTTGAAAAATGGTTATAAAAATTGGTTTTTAATATTCTATAAAAAGTTAAGCAAATCGCCTTTAACAAGAATCATTAATTTCGATTGAAATTTTAAAATTAATGTCTACAAAAAAAAAAATTAAATAATTACTTTTAAAAAAAAAAATTTAAAATAAAAATTTATTTTGAATATTAAAAAATGTTTGGGTAAAAGTTTGGTTTGATATAATTTTTATTTATAAAACTTGTGTTGGACAACTATATTGAAGGATTTCAATTGCTTACCTCTGTAAAAAATTATTACTTGTGCTAGCATAATATCTTTATGCAAAAAGAGTTGTATTTATAATGTTTTTAGTAAAACAAATGAATGAGACTTTCCGAGTCATCAAACAACTGCATCATCTTTAGAGACATCATAAATTTTGTACTTGATTAAACAAAGAAGGTTAATCAAACAATTAATAGACAGAAGGAGGTTGGAAATTAAAATGAAACTCTTAAAACATGGACATAATTGAAGCAATCTCTTAGTATTAATGAGTTTTCTCACTTATTTTCTAATGATACTGCCATACAAATATTTTAGAATTTGACTAACATTATAATTGTTTCGTGAGAATATGACATTCACTACAAGTTCTCTTTTGAATTTTATTTTTTAAATGAACTTTGATTGTTAACAAATATGCACGATCCTCCACTAGCTAAAACTAGAGATGTATATTTGGTTATGATCGAAAGGAAAGAAAAAGAAATATTAAAATACTATTTTGGTCCTCAATTTTACTCTATGTTCTATTTTGATCTCTGGACTTCCAAAAATTTGATCAGTCTATAAGAGATGGAGTTTGTGAGGATGCGGAGGGAGCATGAGATTGGCACAGAAAGGGAAGAAGCGGCGTAGAGTGAGTGAAAGAGATTGCTTCAGAGAAGGGCGTTAGATTTGTAGCCTTCTTATGGAAACCAATTTGATTTGCCGAATATAAAAAGAAAAGATGAATATTCAAATGAATGGTAGACCGTTGAACATTTTAGTTATACAAAAGAGGAAGAGGGATTTTAGAGTGAGAAATGAAATCTGTAATTTAAAATTCCAAAATCCAAGTTTTTAACGGAAGTTTAACCGACTCTTTTCAAATTTTTTGCATAATTGAAGAATTAAAATCAAACTTTTAAAAGTTGAAAAATCAAAATAGAAAAAACAACAAAATTGAGAGACCAAAATGATATTTTAACCTAAAAATAAATTAGTAATTAATATGATATACCTTTCCTTTGTAAAATCAATTTACCACAATCAATCAATTTTTAAGTATATATCAATCAATATGGATTAGAAAAATATTTAACCAAATTATTGTCAACTAATTTGGTTGGTAAAATTTCAAAAATAACAATATTTATCATATAATTAATTAAACTTTTATTAAATTACTGCAAAGTAAACTTAAATTCAAATGTGTTTTTGATGGATCAATTTTGTTTAAATTAATTCTGAAAATTTTAATAAAATGATATGATAAATATGATTCATAATAATAATAATAATAAAAGGAATAAAATGAATTAACTGAGTCGAAACCATTCAGTCAGTTTGATGCCATTTTCAAGTATATCATAGGTCGGCTCAATGTTAATTTTTATCAAAAAAATGACACTAAAAATAAAAAACGACCGACCAATGAACACTCCTACCTAGTAGGCGACATGAGGAAAATCCCCTCAAAAAATCAAAAGCTCTTTCCTCCATGGGAGAGGATAAAACTTTCCAACAAAAATGATCTACGTTACTAATACTTTATTAAAATTTTCTTTTGAAATGAGAAACAATATAAGGCGAAGCTTTTTGTACAACAATACTGTTCAACATTCTAATTCTCCATCTAATAGCAAGGGGATTCAAGATATTAATTGCTTCATTCAAGTCCTAAACTAATAATCAAAATGTGTATAATATAAGATACTTTAGATACAATTTATATCGCTACACTTACCCTTCAGACCCCAAAAAAAAAGATTTTTTTTTAAGAAAAAAAAAAACAACCCAACTTCTACAAATTATACCAAAAGATAATTAACTATGACTAAAACCAAACTTAAGAAGCTGAAAGATGACTTTACATACACTTCTAAAAGTCGACCCAAGCTTTGCCACTCCACGACATTCTATGATTTCAGTATAATCTAAAGCAAAAGCCTTTTTCTTCTTTTTCCATTTTTCAGAAAAAAAAAAAAAGAAACCCTAAATGTGATGCATTTCCAGTTTGAAAATCCCAAACATTTATTAGTCAACCTCCTTTCTTCCCAAAGAAAATAAAGACCTGCATTGATAATTCCAAATAAACACAAGTGAAGCCTCAGCAGAGAAATTCAAAACTTTGAAAATAGGTTAAGATCTTATTTTGATCATTGCATTTCAAACTTTATTAGTCTCTTGCCATCCCATGAACTTATAATAAGCTATTTGTGAACTAAAAAAGAACGTCGAAAATGCCTACGAAGAATTCAAACAAAGTTTAGAGAGATGAATAAAGTTGAGAAAAGTACCTTAACGTTATCAAACAGCATACTTGGTACTCACGAGTCACTCCCAAAGTCTTCGTAACTCAACGCTTCTGATATCGTATCCAATGACCTTTTATTGTCTTCTAAATATGCAAAATAGGATGGAGTTATTAATATTATTCTAGTGAACAAATTGCATGATCTGATACATAAAAAAGATTTGCACCTTGGTGTTCCCTTTCATGAATATCAATAAAGTTTTCGGTTTCTGCGGCGAGAAAAGGAGATCTAGCATAGCTCTCCAGAATATCTGAAATATTAATAGAGACAAGATAATATTGGTTCCAAGCAGTGTTAAAAATTTTATAAAAAACATATCACTATGCAGTCTTATCGCGATCAAACAAAAATAGCCTCACCAAGTTATACCTTCTAATGATTATCAAAGAATTTTATTTCTTTCTTTTTTTCTTTTAAGTTCAACAATAATTGAGGTGGAGGATTCAACCCATTACTAAAGTCATTAGCACAATA
Source organism: Cyclanthera cordifolia (assembly GCA_037832605.1). Lineage (NCBI taxonomy): Eukaryota > Viridiplantae > Streptophyta > Magnoliopsida > Cucurbitales > Cucurbitaceae > Cyclanthera > Cyclanthera cordifolia. Next base: position 23,292 of record JBBMEG010011591.1, read on the forward strand.
TGCACTTATGTTGCTTGAAATACTACTCTAGGCTTTTATCAAAGAATTTTGAACGTGCAATGCAATTGCCTGAATTTATATAAGAACAGCAAGAAACACAGCACATACCTGAACTCTGGGAAAAGTCAGCTGTTAGATCCGATAAGCTGAAATTCCGAGGAATCTGACCAAGGAATCCAAAAGAGGAAGTGTCAGGGTCCAGAAGAGGTTCATTCATGGGTTGAGCACTAGACTCCATGCCGGAGAAGGGTGCCACCTGTACATCCCCTATTGTTTGGCGTGCTTCCAACACATTGCCATCGCCGCCTCCAAACATGTAAGAGGAATTGCCTGAATATCCAGCTTCTGATTTTATAGTCCTACCATTCAACCCTACGTTTGAACTTTGGGTTGTATGTATAGATGGTGGTGCTTCTATCCTACTTGCATGAGCAGACATGTCAACGGTCGTATGCATTCTCCCATGCAACGTCGCAGCACCCTTGGGAAATGCATTATTGGGCATGCTGATGCCAAAAGGATGCTGAACATTGTTCTGCTTCATTGAAGATACTGTGTATGTTGGGTTCGGGTGCACTGTTCAACAAAGATGGCATGTTAACAGCTATTGAAGTTAATTCTCATATAAAAGGTCAAAAGATAAAATAATTACTTGAGGAACATGCATGAAGAAAATCCTGATAGTTATCAATATTTCTTTTATGAGAAAAATAGATTTTCTTTTAGAAGACTAATCAACGTAGAAAGCAAGGAAGAAATAAAACAGGCACCCATTTTGTAAAATAAAAGCAAAAATATTCTTGTCACCAAAACACACAAAGATGCTAGGAAAGAGTTTCTAACTCGATGAGAAGCGAACAGATAAGGTAGAAGAGTGATCCATGTATTAAGTTCCTTTTTCACATTGAAGGTAGACAACAACAAATAAACAATTTCTGCAATCAATTACAAGGTTCAATCCTTATAACATGTAGCACAGCCAAACACTTTGTGCAGAATCTTATCCTCCCAAAACATCTTAAAAAGGAGTAAATTATGTGTCCAGAATGACTTGTGGAAACTTAAGAAGACATTTAGAAGATTTGAAACATAAACTTAATAAGTCTAACTAACTGTTTAGTATTAACTTACTCAACAAGAAATCATAACAAAAGAAGTCGGGATCTCTTTTCATTGATCTTATTTGTTTAACATCTGAATTGGATAGGGAAAAAAGTAATATCTTCCAAAGTTTCAAATTCAATCTCACGTCATCTTTCTGAACTCACAGTTAAGGGACAAGAAAAGTAAGTGAGCAGAAGTGTGTCATGACATATGAATGGGTAAATTTATTCCCTTATAATTTCTTGGATAAGATATTCCCTTATAATTTCTCCGGTTTGAACTTAACAAAGAAAAAATTCATTGAATAAAATAAATGAGACAAATTACACCATTCGTTAATATTATTTTAGAAGAAAAAGGCAATGCGGCGTACAATCAAAATTACAATTAACTACATACCCAAGGCATTTCCAGACAAAAACCACTAGCAAACATAACAAGGGAATAAGAAAAGAAGAAGAAAAAGGGAAATAAAGCAAGACAAGCAAAGCATAAGTAGACTCACTTTGTTGAACAAGCGATCCATTGGAAGTAGGCAGGGGAGTAAGTCCAGTTTCCTGTATTTGCATCATCCGAACTTGTTGCTCAAGCAACTTGTTGAATTCAACTATCTGACGCTTCACCAATAATCTCAGATAATACTCCCTGAAGAATTCACGATTCTCTTCTTCAAGTTTTTGCCAAACTAGAGTGCAAGAAATCCATTAAATTGCTGTAAGACAAAAGGAATATCTACCATAGAAAATGACAAATACAGAACATATATCTATTGCAAACAATATCTTAAAAGGTTAAAAAGGCAACCTTAGAGACCTTTTCTCTTGAAGAGGCGAGGCGTATGTCTTGAGATGGTACGAGGCATAGCCCCAATTTATTTTAAAACATTATAAAAATTCTAAATTTGTGTAAACATATATGGTAAAACTTTTTTTTTTGGATAACCGTAACTGTCCGGGCCAGCTTGAACGCACCTCGACTAATGGGTAAAAAATAATACTAGCGTAAAAGATATAAAAAATCACCAACAATTGTCGCTTAAACAAGATTTCTAAAAATGATGTCTTTAACATCACAAACACAATTGAGTTTTTTTTTAATGGAATAAGAAACGATTTCATTCGAGAATGAAACATAAGTAAACTCATCAGACACCTATATTACAACAAAGAACTTCAAAAATAGAAGCGAGAGGAAAATTAGCCAGCAAATAATCAAAATAAAACTAAAGAACCCATAAGAGAAAATTTGTAATCTAAATGGATGACTAAAGCAATGCAGGAAAATGAAATCATGAACCAAAGTCCTTTACATTTCAAAGCTTATAGCATCAATGAATCAATAGGATTTGACAAAAAAAATTATAGGATTAACTTATTCTATAAAAATTTTGTCATCAATGTTTTTCGCTTTTTATGCATAAGTAGTAAAAGTACTAATGCTAATGATTCGTATTGTTATGGTTCAAGCCCAAATATTTTAATCAATGGAAAAATTAATACTATTCTTCTAATTATTCTACGAGGTGTAGGGACTTTAAACCTCAGGGTGTCACCATAGAGGTGTAAGTCTCTTATGATCCAACAAAAGCGTAAAACTTAGGCTAAAAGTTAGAGCCCTCAAGGCTAGTGTAGCCTCAATAGCTTTTAAAACATTATTTGCAAAGAAAGCAGTATTATGATCCAACAAAAGCGTAAGACTTGGGCTAAAAGTTAGAGCCTTCAAGGCTAGCGTAAGCCTCAATAGCTTTTAAAACATTATTTGCAAAGAAGGCAGTATTATGCTAATTAATATTGATTAATAACCTTCTCATTAACGCCTCTCACAATTCAATTGTTATTAGCTGTAATAACAAGAGATGGATAAAGATAGCATAAGCCCCCGTGATATAATATCTAATTTCATAGCAAAAAATGGTCCACAGAGAAACGCAGCAAGCATACAACTAAAACATGTTATCAAATTGCTAAATATGACCCTGCACACATCCTAATGAGTCCAGATTGAAATTATTTATTAAAAAAATGCACACTCTAGATCACAAGTTAGGGTGTGTTTGGGGCAAAGGGAATGAGAATTAGGGGAGAATGAGAAAGGAAATGATTATGAGGAGAATGATTAATTGTGTTTGCGGTTAGGAGAATGATTACGAGGAGAATGATTACGAGGAGAATGATTAATTCTGTTTGCGGTTAAGGGAATGATTATGAAGAGAATGGTTAATTATGTTTGCGGTTAAGGGAATGTTTATGAGGAGAATGATGAATTGTGTTTGGATTGAAGAGAATGATAATGAGAAAAATAAAATAATGGGTATGATGTGAGTGAAAAATAGTTATAGGGAGAATAAAAAGTTGATACAGAAAGAATAAAAAGTAGTTAGGAGGAGAATAAAAATGAGATTTTAAGAAAACGTGATTATGGAGGGAATGATTCTCGATGGCCCAAACAGGAGGAACCATTCCCCTTCCATTCTCCCCCTTTATTAATGGTGGCCCAAACATCTCCTTAATGTGTCTAAAACATATCCAACGTGCTCAATATGGCATATTTTGCTAGTTAAGTGCTTAATTTTGTGCTAAAGCTTGTAATAAAATTTTGCTGCTATGAGGATATTCAACTTCTAGGCGTCCTTTAGATGTTACATCTACATGTTAGAATACATTGTGACAACTGTGAAGTGGCCATCCACTAAGATTAAGAATAGGCAGTTTGATATATATACAGACAAAGGGTAAAAGAAGTTTTTATTCAACTGACTCCTAGAATAGAAATAGTTAACCATAAGTGGACTGTGGACCAGAGATGAATTCAAATATAGATGAAAAATCTGTAAATGCATACCACTTGGGTAAGCTACCGGGCAGAAAACCGAAGAATTGTTATGATATATAGTTAAACCAACATATATGAAACGTATATGCAAGGTGGCAGAAAAGAAGCAAGAAACGTAAAGTCATTATTACCAAGTTCTGTAAAACCCGGCTCAATTTTTGCTTGGTTCAATAGTGTTTCAACAACTTCCTTTTGGTTCATGTATAGCTGAAGGCATCGTTCAATAAGATTTTGCACCTAGCATCAGACAGAAATAAAATAATGTAGCACAATATTAACTCATTAAAAAGAAAGATGCTCAAAGAAAAAGATGTCCTTAACAGAGATTCTTCTATACATAACTGCAGCATAATGAAATTTATTTTATCATAAAAAGAGCCTAAAAGAAATTGAAAAACCAAAACCATCTTCTTCTTTAATGTTTTTGTTGAACATTGTCACAAAGCTCCTCGTGTACACTTATTTAGAGGAGGGTTCGCCAACCAATTTCGATGCTTAAAAATAGGTGGGAGAAAGAGATAGAGAGATAATAAATGATGGACCAAGAACACATCACCCTACCAATTGGATATCTTGGCGTGAGACTCTTCTCATAGATCCACTAGACATTTTTAAGGACTCTCTTGCACCGTTCCTCCGCTACAGCTAGTGAAGCGTACAAATTACTTGAAATGGATAGAAGAGTGTGTCAGTGTGATTTAGGCAAGTAGTTCAAAGAGCATCAAATACAAGTTGAATGATGGAACCAAATAATTTCACGAATCAAAGAGCACTATCCACTGCAGAAGCAATAAAATCAAGGTTCATGTTCATCTCAAAAAAATCTAAATAAGTAGTTGTTAAATGAAAGAATAAATCTATCATGACATGCAATTTGACACATTCTTCACTCAACAGGAATACTGTAGAACACTTGTGCTATGTGGAATATCATATGGAACCTAGATATACTTTACAAGTGAATTTTCTAGCATGGCGACGCTTTTCTTTTCTATTTTTTCTCATTTCCAGCACTATCCCAACGCTTCGATGAGAAATAAAACAAAATGGAAATAAAAAACAATATAAATCAAACATTATAATTTTTTTGACCAACAACAATCATGGATTGGCCTAGTGGTTGAGACTCAAGGAGGAAATTGTAGACTTAATAGGTTATGGATTCATGGTGGCCACCTAAATAAGAATTAATTTCCTAAACATTTTCTTGACAACTAAATGTAGTAAGACCAGATACTTGCAGCATGGAGTGCTTAAACTCTCATGGATATTAAAAATACATAATTGAATAAACTTTACCAACTGACTCCATCAACTATTGATTCTTAACATGTAATATCCAAGTTTCTTATCATTGACCCTCGACCAACAACAGCGATGCACAAGCTTTCCAGTTAATTCCGCATGCGTAGAGATTCTTCCAGTGCCTAACAACTCCCTTCCCAAAAATGATCGCTATAAAAAAAAAAATTTAAAAACTAACGCAAATAAACGGATACGAGCATAACACGAATCCTAAATGAAACAGGAATAACGATTAACAAACAATGAAAACATCCAGAATCAACATAATAAACTATCATGGAAGTTAAAGCCGCCAGATCGCACCGTTCAGCGAGAATTTCACCGTAATGAGCGCCAACAACCACAAAAGTTGAAAACAGGGGAGGAAAAAACCCTAAAACAGCTCGAAACTACCGAAGAACAGCAGAAATAAACAAAAACCACATGCTCAAGATTCAAAGCGAAATCAAATCGCAAGAAGAATCAGAAACAAAAATCTAAAAATAGATTGGACGAAACTAGACCGTTCCAGAGTCAGCGGATCATACCAGAAACGGATTGAAGAAGGAGAACAAACTTGGAAGAAACTCAGTGAGAAGAAGAATATATGAACAGCGACAAAGAGAGAAGGTGTTGAAGGAATTTTGATTTTGGAGTTGTAAAGAAGAAGGTTGGATCAAATCAATAAAGGCTCTATTTTTCTTCTTTTGCTTTTCGTGCGCGCTTGATCGGCAGTTCGTCTGGTTTTGGTTCTGATTATGCGGTAATAATTTCCATATATTTTCCGACGCCTTTTATTATTTATATTACAAGTTGTATTTTTAAATGGAAAATGCGAATAGATCGATTTTTTTTTTAATTAAAAAAAAGGGGAAATTATCCTAATATTTCAATCATTTTTAATTTAGTCTTTCTTTTTAAATCAATAACAAAATACATAATATAGGAAGGAATGTTATTTAAAATGATGATTAAAGTAATTTTAAATTTGAATATATTTATAAAGCGATAATCCTGATTTTAATATCAATTAAAGTTGTAAAATAAATCGAGTACAACCTAAATTGAAATGATAAAGTATTTGATTTTAAAATATAAAGATTAAAAATTACAAAAAAAAAAAAAACTTAGAGAATAAATTGTAATATAAAAGAATGATAGTAGTATTATGATTAAATGAAAAAAATATATTTTTAATATTTAAAGTTTACTCTCAATTTAACATCTATATTTCTTGTGAATTAAATTTTTTTTAATAAAATAAATATAAAAATATTGCAGAAGTGTTGAAACATATTTATAAAATAATGCAAATTTCAAAAACATCCATAAGAATTTTCACAAATCAATAAATTAACTAAAAATATAATTTAAAAAAATAATAAGATCCACTACAAATAAATTCATAGGTCGCTTTTTATAAGAATTTCATTCCAATTATTTTCATTTTTATTTTTATTTAATTTCAGTTTTTTTTTTTTAAACCATAAACAAAATTTCCATTTCATTTGATTGTTCACCTTCTTTTCAACATATTCAATAAAATTTCCGTCCATTTAATCTATAAACTAGTTATTTAAAATTTCACTTTTTTTTTTTTTTTTTTGTATTCTTATTATTGTCTATCATCAACCAAAAATCAAACTTAATGATTATATTTTTGAATCATTAACTTTCATTTGTTCTTTTCCACCTCATTTGTTTCTTCAATTCCAACTCTCTACTTAAATCACTTTTTAAAGTATCCAATTTTAAAATTGAAATTTTACTAAAAAAAAATAAGAAAATGAATCTCAATTTCAAAATAAATTTTCTTCGATAAAAAATTGACTAATAATTCATTTAAGAATATTTATATATTTACTAGGTTAAACATCTTATTATTTTCTTAATCCATAGATTTTTTTTAAAAAAATTTTGGTTAGATGTATAGTATTTTAGAGTATTTTTGCTATTTATGTAAATAGACCAAAAAAATAAGCAAAAAAAAATTTATTAAAATGTTCAAATATTAAAATATAGAACCAAAATTCAGATGACAAAATAAGAACTAAAAATATAAATTTTCCAAAAAAAAAGAAACTACGTGTAAAGGAGGAAGCGGGGAACCGCTACTAAAGAGCGAATTGGATGAATGAATGGCTGGGGTCTCGGGATTGTTTGGCTTTGGATGAACTTTGTAGTTTATTTTGTCCATTTGTTATTATGTAGTTATAAATAAATAAATAAATATATATATATATATATATAATTATTTTTTAATTTAACAGTACCTTTGCTAGAAATTAAACATAAATTTATATTGATTCTTCAAATTTTAGAGTAAAATTTACATTATATAATAAACTTTTTTAAGTTCCGAACTTATCTATTTAAAAAATATATATAAAAAAATTGTGAGCTTATCACAAACATATTATAGTGGAATTCAATATTTTAAATATGGTCAAGACGGTGAGTGATAACCTATCAGATATTTTTTAATTTAATAATATTGTTAGTGATATTAAGCATCTTTTAGCTTTGTTTGAGATTTATAATGTGGCTCATTGTGGTAGACGATGTAATAATGTAAATTTTGATTTTTTTTCTGTTGGGCAGATTTTTCTCTTTCTATAGAGAATAATCTTTTTTCTAGAGAGAACCTCCCTTCAACATTGGTTCTGTTTTGGAGATTGATTGTTGATTATTTGAACAATATGGTTATTGGTTTCGAAATATATATATATATATATATATATTTTTTTTTTTTTTTTTTTTTTTTTTTGAATTTTCAAACTTTAAGATGATTATTGGTTTCTTTAAAAGAAAAAACATATGGCAGACATTAAGGTTTTCTCTCTCACACATGCAAGATCATAATGTACCTATCATTCTCTCTCCTTCACGAAGTTGTAAACATCCTAAAGACAAATTATTTTTCCCATCTTTGGCTACAACCGAATGAAAGAAAGGAATGGAATAAAGAAATAAAGGTAAAAATAAATTAAT
>JBBMEG010011683.1:0-31453 GCA_037832605.1 Cyclanthera cordifolia
TATTGTCAACGAAGTTAGGGAGTTTGCAAGAAAGAGGATGTGATCCAACATCTTTACTGAGGTAAACTTTTGATTAGCATTTTTTATAATGTAAGCTTCAATTTGACTTGATTTGTACATTGTTTGTAGTTCATTATGCTTTAAGGCAGTTCTTTCTCTGAATTGTTAATTTGTTTTTTTTCTCTTTTTATATCTTCTTGGTTTATCCTACTGAGAAGATTAGAATATAGTTCTTTTCTCAATCTTTAAAAAGAAAAATGTATATAGAAGATTAAGTAAAGCGGTAATTTTAATCTTAGTTTTCTCATTTTCTTGAAAAGAAGACTTGACATTGTTGTAGGGTTGCCCATTACATTTTTTTTTATGATGAATAATCTTCTAATTCTTAAGATAAAATCAGTTTTTTGTTGAGATTATTGTAGAATTGTATTGTACTTATTTGATGATGATTTTTTTTTGATTTTCGTATTTTTTAGCATTTTTCTTGAAAAGAAGATTGTTGGAATTGTTGAAGTTGTGTTGTTTTGTTAATTTTTTTTTTTTAAATTTTCTAGTTCCTTGCTTACATAGAAGATTTAATTTAGTTTTTTCTTTTAAGAGATTATTGTATTTGTTTACGACAATTTGCTACATTTTTGTATTTTCTTAAAGAGAATATATAATTTAATTTTTTTAATTTACATTATTGTAGTAGTACTATGCTGTTCGGACGATGAATTGTTATTAAATTTTATTTTGTATCCTCTAGTTATTTTCTAGAAATTAGACTTTGACATTATTGTAGATTTTGCCATATGCTTTTTTCATGATGAATTGTTAATTTTTTTTTAGAAAATATACTCCAAAGAGTTGAGAGAGAATAGGGAAATGACTCAAGCATGTATAGTAGTTGGACAAACATAGGTACACATTCAAATAGAGCGGTAAAATATTTCATTCTCTTTTGAATTTTGAATTTTAGTTTTTTTTAAGTCGTATATTTACTTTTCTCTTTTTATTTTTAGTTTCTAATTGTTTACTTATTGACTTTAACAAGTTTATGTTTTGTGTATGAACTAATATAAAAAACAAACAAGTCATGTGAAAGAAAAACAAAAAGATAAGAGAGAATAGGGAGATGAATTAAACATATATAGTGGGTGACGAAACTTGGGTTTACATCCAATTCAGGAGGTAAATGCATATTCATTCTCTTTTGAACTTTAGTTTTTAAAAAGCCATAAACAACTTTTTTTTCAACTTTCGAATTTTAGTTTTTAACATTGAATTATTGACCTATGTTTTGTGCATGGAATAATCCAAGCAAACAAACTAGTCATGTGAAAGAAACAAGAAGTTAAGAGAGAATATGGAGATGACTCAAGCATGTATAGTGGTTGACCAAATTTGTGTCTACATCCAATTCAAGCGGTGTACTCGATCATTCATTCTCTATCTCTTTTGAATTATAGTTTCTCAAAAGCCATAAAATTATTTGTTTGAAATTTTGTTCGTAATTGTTTAAATATTGACTTTAGTTTCTTTACGTTTTGTGTAAGAACTAATCCAATCAAACAAACAAGTCAAATAACAACAACGAGTTATCGACTTCTATTTATATATGTTTTGTGTATGAACTAATCCTAGCAAACAAATAAGTCATGTGAAAGAAACAACAAAGATTTAAGAGAAAATAGAGAGATGATTTGAACTCCTATAGTTGTTAACCAAACTTAGGTCTATATCCAATTCAAGGAGTAAGTGAATTCATTCTCATTCTTTTTTGAATTTTAATTTTTCAAAGCAATAAACTTACTTTTCTCTTACGTTTTCGTAGAATTAATCCAAGAGGCAAACAAGTGATGTAAAAGAAACAACAAGCGAAGAGATGACGGGGAGATGACTCAAGCATGTATAATGGTTGACCACACATTGTTCAACATCCAATTCAAGAGGTAAATGCATTCATTCTCATTCTTTTTCTCTTTTGAATTTTAGTTTCTAAGGGTTTACTTTTTTACTTCACTTTCTTTATGCTTTGTTTATGATTTTATTCAAGAAAACAAACAAGTCATGTGTAAGGAGCAACAAGAAGTTTGGAAAGAACAGGGAGATGATTCAAGCATGTACAATGGTTGACAAAACTTGGGTCTACATCTAATTCATTTGGTAAATGCAATTATTCTCTTTCCTTACATCAAAATGGTTTACAAAATTCACTGACAAAAACCACACAAGCAGCAACATATCTCAAACACAATTCTCCAAACACAAGCACCCATTTGAACTCACTTTATTTGTACTTCTCATATTGAAATTGTGAGCTATCCCTGAAAAAACTTGTTATGTTTGTACTTTGGTTAACTGATTGAAATGTCTTGAAATAAACTTAAAACTTTTTAGTTCAAAGTTCAAATGAATGAAATTTGTATTTATCATTTAGCTTTGAATGTTGTGTGATGAGGTGATTCAAAGTTTAGGACTTCAAAGCATATAGACATATTGATTTAGCCTACTTATGTTGAACAACTAAAAACCTAAAACTCAAAGAATGCGGTAGAATCTAACAACTCTTTATTACCAAAGATTAAAGAATTCTAGGGTTCCCTCTCCGATCTTTAAAAAGAAGAAAGTTGAATTACAAAACTTGTCAAAGAATGCATTTCCCACTCAATTCAATACTTAATATACAAACTACCTAACTGACCCACACATGTGACATCTCCACGTGCAACAGTTCCCCCCTAAGCTTTCTTGTTTGTGCATCACGAGTACACATGTAATGTCGGGGGTTTATTAGAATGTTGTTGCCTTAATCACATAGTTAGTAGAAGGTTGAAAGTTGACTTGCATATCATTTTAAAATATTTATCACATCTCGGAATCAAAATATTGCCAAATCATTACCATGCACCTCTTTCAACCTTGTCACGTAGGCATTTACGAGCTTATAAAAGTGAAGACCTTCATACCGGTCCTTTCACCATGCTATTTTCTCACTCACATTCTCAATAGGAAAATCTCTAGGCGGTCAACCTATCTTAGTATTAATTCGATTTAAGCATGATTACCTATAGTGCTCGTATGATTCAACCACCGAAAAGTAAGGTGCACCTTCTTTTTTGGTGGATCAATCATAGGAACTTCAAAGTTAAGCTTCTTTAAATTTAGAGTTCTTCGATTAAACCCCCGAAAATTAAGGTGCACCTTCCTTTTCGGTTAATCAATCGTAGGAACTCCAAATTTAATGGTTTTTAACTCGAAAGAATTCTTTGTTGGATTAACCACTTTAGAATTTACCTTAGAATCATGTGAGTCCAAAAAGTAGTTAATAATACAAAAAGTTCTTATAGGTTTGATTAGAGGTGACCTTAGTTTTATATCATCTCTTGCTTTTTAGCTCTAAAAAATCTCTCTAAATTGTAGGCGTACTTCTTTCTGCTTGTTGCCAAGAGTTTTAAGTAGGAAGCTTGAGTCACTTGAGCATATTGAGAAACATTTATGTTATTCATAACATGAAATTTATATATCTTTACACCAATTAGTATTAGTTTTCCTTTTCTCATGACTTAGATCCTTCGTTGGTCACCGACTCAATACACCCATGAGTATCAAGAACTTCAATGGAGGTACCTTCTTATCTTAGAAACATGCTTGACATCTTTTAAGAGGACCTCATAGTCGTCTTGGAGTTTTAGTACCATGGAGCTCCCCCAACAACTTCACAAGTGTGGTTTCCTTCCTTGTAAAATCTAACCATATGTAGTTCAATGCGATGTAAAGAAAACTTGCTAAATCCAAGATTTATTTTATATTATCTTTTTCTAAATGTGTTTTCTTTTCATTGATCAAAACCATAACCTTAAGAAAACTATGTTCTCATTCTTCCTTTTCTCACTGAATTGACTTGTTTCTTGTGTTAAAAAAATAAAAATGAGTGTGTTCGCATTTCATAATTCTCTTTTTTTTCTACATTCTTTTGATTTAATACCCTTACTGACTTACATATGCTTTTTTATTTCTTGAGTTCACGAAATACAAAATAAAAAGAGTTGGTAGAAAAGAAACTTTAAACAAAAATGAAGATACTTGATGGAATGGTTCTCCCAAAGTAATGTAAGTTCCCAAAGACCTTAAACTTTCTTTTCCGTTTTAAATATTAGTTTTGAATTATGTACTTGTACTGACTTCTATTTCTATATAGATTGTTTATTATCTAGTTCAAGAGGTAAATATATTCATTCTCATTCTGTTTTGAATTTTATCTTTTCAAAAGTCATAAGCTTTAATCTTTTGAATTTTAATTTCTAATTGTTTACTTATAGGCTTTTCTTTCTTTATGTTTTTGTGTGTGAAGTAATATTGAAGGTAACAAACAAGTCATGTGAAAGCAATTACAAAGAGTAGAGAGAGAATAGGGAGATGACTCAAACATGTATAGTAGGTGGCCAAACATAGGTACACAATCAAATAGAGGGGTAAAATAATTCATTCTCTTTCTCTTTTTATATTTTGTTTCTCTGAAGCCGTAAATTTACTTTTCACTTTTGAATTTTAGTTTGTAATTGTTTACTTATTGACTTTAACAACTGTATGTTTTGTGTAACAGTTAATCTAAAAAACAAACAAGTTATATGTGTCAAAAAAGAACGAAAGGTTATATTCGTGTTATATTTACACTTGCCTTAGCATATGGCTGGAAGTTAAGACAGCTAGATGTTAACAATGCTTTCCTTCATGGTATTTTGAAAGAAGAAGTGTATATGGCGCCTCCTCCAGGTATGTCAGTTGATTCAAGAAAAGTGTGTCTACTTAAAAAGGCATTGTATGGCTTAAAACAAGCTCCGCGTGCATGGTTTGAAAGATTAAATTCCTTTCTACATACTTTGGGGTTTGTGAATTCTAAAGCTGATTCGTCACTGTTAGTATATTATAACAGGGATGTTAGATGTTATATCTTAGTATATGTAGATGGTATTATAATGACTTGTAATTCGAGTTTATTTGTTGAGAATGTAATTCCGTTGTTGCATAAAAGGTTTGTTTTGAAAGATCTATGTCTATTACATTACTTCCTTGGTGTTGAAGTCTCACACTCTCGAAAAGGAGACTTGTTTTTGTCTCAAGAGAAATACGTATCTGACCTACTATCAAAGGTAAATATTAGTAAAGCTCGTTGAATTTCAACAGTTATGCTCAGCAACACCATCCTATCTGGATTTAAAGGAGAAAAATGTGTGGATGTTCGGTTATACAGGAGTACAGTTGGAGCACTACAGTATGTCACTCTCACTCGCTCTGAACTGGCATATAGTGTAAATAAGGTATGTCATTTTATGCATTCACCTACTCATAATCATTGGGTTGCTGTTAAGAAAATTCTAAGATATCTTGCTGGAACTCTTAGCCATGGATTACTGTTTGGAAAACAAAAATCTATGAGTCTTGGAGGATTTACAGATGCAAATTGGGCATCAGATCCTGATGACAAAAAATCGACATCCGGTTATTGTGTATATTTTGGAGGAAACTTAATTCAATGAGCTGTTAAGAAACAGAGTATTATTTCTCGTTCAAGCACTGAAGCAAAATATAGAAGCCTAGCCCATGTATCTGCTGAACTTTTATGGTTTAAATCTTTGTTCAATGATCTAAAGATATGGCTGCCTTCTAAACCAATAATATGGTGTGATATTTTGAGTGTTGTCCATTTCAGTGCTAATCCAGTTTTGCATTCAAGAACAAAGCATGTAGAAATTGACATCTACATTGTAAGGGATCTTGTTCTCAAATAGTATGTTGCAATTCGTCATCTACCTGCTTCTACACAAATAACAGATGTTTCCACGAAGCCTTTGTCAGCTGCTCGGTTCAAACCGTTAGTATCCAAGCTCAATGTTCTTCCTTTATAATCCATTGGCTTGAGGGAGGCTGTCAAGAGAGCTCATTAGTCAAACTCTTGTGTTGTCCAACTGGCTATTAATGTGGTGTGATTGGTTATATTGGTTAAAAACTACTTTTGTCCGTTTCTATTTTTCTCTTTGAATTTCTATATAAATAACTCATTGTACATAAAAGTGATATATTGGAAAATACAAAAACTTGCTTCTACTTTACTCTTTCTGTGTAAAACATTGTGAATGTGAAAGAAAAACAAAAAGGTAAGAGAGAATAGGGAGATGACTCAAGCATGTATACTGGTTGACGAAACTTGGGTTTACATCCAATTTACGAGATAAATGCCTATTCATTCTCTTTTTAAATTTAGTCTCTAAAAAGCCATAAATTTACCCTCATTCTTTTCGTCTTTTGAATTTAGTTTCTAGTATTGAATTATTGACTTATGTTTTGTGTAGGAACTAATCCAAGCAAACAAACTAGTCATGTGAAAGAAACAAGAAGAAGTTAAGAGAGAATATGGATATGACTCAAGCATGTATATTTGGTTGACCAAACTTGTGTCTACATCCAATCCAAGCGGTGTACTCGTTCATTCTCTTTCTCTTTTGCATTTTAGTTTCTCAAAAGCCATAAAATTAGTTTTTTCTTTTGAAATTTTGTTCGTAATTGTTTATATATTGACTTTAGTTTCTTTATGTTTTGTGTATGAACTAATTCAAGCAAACAAACAAGTCACATAACAACAACGAGTTAAGACAAAATAGAGAGATGATTGAAGCATGTATAGTGGTTGGCTAAACTTGGGTCTACAACCAATTCCTAACTTGAGTTTTAGTTTCTTAAAAGCCATTAACTTACCTTTTCTCTTTTTGAATTTTAGTTTCTAATTGCTAGCTTATAGACTTTTATTTATATATGTTTTGTGTATGAACTAATCCTAGCAAATAAATGAGTTATGTGAAAGAATCAACAAAGATTTAAGAAAGAATAGGTTGATGATTTGAACTTGCATAGTGGTTAACCAAACTTTGGTCTACATCCAATTTAAGAGGTAAGTGAATTCATTCTCATTATTTTTTGAATTTTAGTTTTCTCAAGCTATAAACTTACTTTTCTCTTCCGTTTTCGTAGAACTAATCCAGAAAGAAAACAAGTGATGTAAAAGAAACAACAAGAAGTTAAGAGACGATAGATAGACGACTCAAGCATGTATAATGGTTGACAACAATTTATTCAACATCCAATTCAAAAGGTGCATTCATTCTCATTCTCTTTCTCTTTTGAATTTTAGTTTTTAAGGGTTTAATTTTTGACTTCACTCTCTTTATGCTTTGTTTATGATTTTATTCAAGAATGATTAACTTAAGAGTTCGTATGATTCAACAACCGAAAAGTAAGGTGCACCTTCCTTTTCGGTTGATCAATCATAGGAATTTCAAAGTTAAGCTTCTTTAAATTTAAAGTTGTTCGATTAAACCCCCGAAAATTAAGATACACCTTCCTTTTCGGTTAATGAATCGTAGGAACTCTAAATGTAATGGTTATTAACTCGAAAGAATTCTTTGTTGGATTGACCACTTTAGAATTTACCTTAGAACCATGTGAGTTCAAAAAGTAGTTACTAAAAGGAAAAGTTCTTATAGGTTTGATTGGAGGTGGCCTTAGTTCTATATCAACTCTTGCTTTTTAGCTCTAAAAAAATCTCTCTAAATTCTAGGATTACTTCTTTAGGCTTGTTGCCATGAGTTTTAAGTAGGAAGCTTGAGTCACGTAAGCATATTGAGAAACATTTATGCTATTCACAACATGAAATTGATATATCTTTTCACCAATTAGTATTAGTTTTCCTTTTTTTCATGACTTAAATCTTTCGTTGGTCACCAACTCGAAAACACCCATGTGTATCAAGAACTTCTATGAAGGTACCTTCTTATCTTAGGAACATGTTTGACATTTTTTAAGAGGACCTCATAGTTTTCTCTGAGTTTTATTATCGTGGAGCTCCCCCAACCACTTCATAAGTTTGGTTTCCTTGTAAAATCTTCCCATATGTAACTCGATGCGATGTAAAGAAAACTTCCTGAATCCAAGACTTAATTTATATTATTTTTATCTAAATGCGTTGTCTTTTCATTGGTCAAAACCAAAACCTTAAGGAAACTATGTTCTCATTCTTCCTTTTCTCGCTGAATTGACTTGCTTCTTGTGTTAAAAAAAGAAAAATGAGGAGTTTGCATTTCATAATTCTCTTTTTTTCTACATTCTTTTGATTCAATACCCTTACCGACTTACGTATGATTTTCTATTTGTTGAGTTCACACAATACAAAATAAAAAGAGTTTGTAGAAAAGAAACTTTGAGTAAGAATGAAGATACTTGATTGGAATGATTCTATCAAAGTAAAGTAAGTTCCTGAAGACCTTAAACTTTGTTTTCAGTTTTAAATATTAGTTTATAATTATGTACTTGTACTGACTTCTATTTCTATATAGATTGTTTATTATCTACTTCAAGAGGTAAATATATTCATTATTTTTCTGTTTTCAATTTTAGCTTCTCAAAAGCCATAAACTTTTCTCTTTTGAATTTTAATTTATAATTGCTTACTTATAGGTTTTTATTTCTTTACGTTTTATGTGTGAAGTAATATTGAAGGTAACAAACAAGTCATTTGAAAGATACTACAAAGAGTTGAGAGAGAATATGGAGATGACTCAAGCATGTATAGTGGTTGGCCAAATATAGGTGCACATTCAAATAGAGGGGTAAAATAATTAATTATCTTTCTCTTTTGAATTTTTGTTTCTCTTAAGCCGTAAATTTAATTTTCTATTATGAATTTTAGTTTCTAATTGTTCACTGATTGACTTAAACAACTTTATGTTTTGTGTAACAACTAATTTAAAAAACAATTAAGTCATGTTAAAGAAAAACAAAAAGGTAAGAGAGAATAGAGAGATGACTCAAGCATGTATATTATAATATCTTTTATGGGTCACCATGTTGGTCACTATTTATAACCAACATTAAAAGTCTCAAAACTTGTATAAAAAAAAAAAAAGAAGCTAAGTGATGATTTGTCTATTTCAAGGGAATTATAATAAGAAAAAATTCCTTGAAAATGTCAAACCATAAATTTTATCTAATATTCACCTCTAAACTCATCTTTACGAACATAATATACTTCTAACTTTTGTTAAATTTACTAAAATTTCGGCAGCATAACGACGTAACTCTAAGATTACCAAAAACTCTATTAATCCTGTAAATTCCATAAATGATATAATATCCGAACATAAATCAAAATCCACAATATATAGAGACTTTGTCTCGCCATAAAGTTTTGCATAATATATATATATATAGAGAGAGAGACTACGTTAGTAAACAATACACATTATATTCTTGAGTATAATCAAAATACACAATATATTTCCATAATATATATAAACAATATCGAAAATGTTATACAATAACTAATCTTTGATCAGTAATAAAAATCTACCTATAAAATCAGCTCATTCAATTCGTACTCTATCCATATCTTCTTGAGTGTATGGTTCCGTGGAGTTAAAATAAAGCATAACACAATATTTCGAAATTAGTAAACAAAAAGTTTTGCATAATATATCAACTAAAATTGTGAATAAAGTAAAACAAAAACTTTCCAGTTTATTTATGTGGGTGCGCGTGTTGAATATCATCTTTCACATGAACAATTGGACATAATATCCACACACTATTGATCCAATGAGGACACTAGTGAAATTTTTTTTATCATTAATATAATAATTGTACATGACAAGAATCAAAGAAATCTATGATTTTTTTACGTACCTTCACTGATTTCCATGCTAATTTTGTGGATCTGAACTCATTCGTTGATTGCCACAATCGATAAGAACTATAGAACAAAAGTGAAAACATTAGGATAATAAGAAAATTGAAAAAAAAAAACTACCAAAAACAAAAAAAAAACTTACATATTTATGATATGAGTTAAACTCTTATCGGGCGCCTTCTGACCGAGTGAGTTCATAATATAAACAGTCTCATCTTCATGAATGAAGACTACTGAAATCCAATGATGCCTAAAACGACATAACGAGCATTATAAACACTATAACCTTCATAGATTACACGCTACAAAGTTTAAAATTAAAAAATGCATACCCGTTATTAAAGGCAAAAAGACACGTTGACAGACGTCCGTAATCATGTCAAAATGACTAGCTAGATTCTTGATTTTGATTTCCCAAAATCCATGCAAAACTACTACCGTCTACTAGTAAGTAGTTATCGAGAATCTGTTGTCTTTGTTTATAAACAGCTTGATATAATCTTTAGTGAGATTATATCTAAATGTTCTGAATGTCCTCGCCATAGACATCATGATCCTATGTTTGGACAGAGGATCCACCTGAAATGACATCTGTTTAAAATAGAATAAGATTAAGTTAGTTATCGTTTGTAATACATGATAATATTTAGTTAAGTAAGTATTTACCTCTGTGCAATCTTAGACATTCTGTTTTAATTGATCGAAGACATCTGCCCAAGTATCATAGGTGAGAGGTATATGTGATATGACACACACACCAATATAACTAGGTAATTTCTTTGTACTATCTCCGATTTCATAGAGTTATATTGAACTACGTTCCGTTCTCCAGCCATTCTTTCCTGAGCTAGCTCACGCAAGAATGTGACGCCTCTAGTGAACCTGTTTCGAGCAGGTTTGTTCATGGGTGTAGCATCAGCATGATTGTTATCCGAGCTAGACATGATGTCAATCTGCACAACAGAGTTAAGATATGTTAATAAAATATATAATTGGTTAAATTATCTTCAGAATGATTAATATATAAGTGAACTAGTCATCATCACAATCACTAACCTATTTATTTATCAATGTACCCTCACAATCCACTACAACAAAAATGGGTTTGGACAACTTTTTACTATAGCGTTTGTGAAAATGGGCTATAAAATCTATTGGGAAAAGGGAAAATTATTAAAATTAAATTAAATTTAGATGTGCGCTCAATTTTTTTTTTTTTTTTTTTGAAGTATCCGGTGAATCCTAGTAGCAAAACCCTTTCATCGCAAAATCCCTAGTCTTCATTCAATTTCTCTTCTAGCAAAATCCAACCATGTTTCTCATGATACAATGTCACGAATGGGAACCGTAGGGATTGGTTGCGAAAGCGCATTGTCCACAATAATTATACTTGTGTTCAAGTTCTTTAGGGTTGAAGAAGTGAAGAAAGAGGATACAAAGGTGTAGGTTGAAGACGAAGAGATCTCGAGATCGACCTTGAGGGAGTTAAAGAAGTACATTGGGTGGAGTCGACATTAGGACACGTTTTTCCGGTGGTTAGAGTTGTTAGAGAGTGAAGATTTGTCGAAGATTAGTTGTTAATTTTGTTCTCATGTTCAAAGGGTATGCCACACCATCAATCTTAACATCAATTTTTCTCATTAACTTTTCTACACTTTGTGACCATTTAGAAATATTTTTGGCTAACAAAATTTCGTATCCTTAATTTGGAGGAGCTGTCTAAATAATATGTGATGACTGTTGTGTTTGATTCAATTTCTCAAACTTAACAATGTTTTTGCTAGGTATACATAGCTAATATACTTTTAGATAAAAAAGAAAAGAGTTAATATGAGAGTATTTTTATGTTCGATAATTTCATCGTTGTATTATTATGCTTTTATTTTGAAGAAATTTCTTGATATTAAATTTTCCATAGTCTTTTGTGAAGTATTTGGAATTGGATTAAAAAGGTTGTTAGGTTTACTTTTAAGGGTTAGGTATGAGAATGTGACAAACAAGATAATAAAATAAGTTACCCATGTTGTTTAATCTATTCTTGTCAAATTTTAGACTAAGAGTTTGAAAATGATCTTGTCAATAAGTTTAGTTTGTAGGGAGGTAAGCCTAAAACTTATTTGGCAAGAAGCTAAAGGTAATAAGGAATTTACAAGACAAGATTGTACTCTCAATTATGTTTGATGTTGATTCTTTCTAGCAACCTTAATTCATTCTAGAAGGTGCCAATGTGCCAAAAATGATAAGCTTTGGTTGACATTAATACTAGATTCGGTTGTCTTAAAGTAGATATAAAATAAAGAGTAAATTAAGTAATTATAGACTCTACATGAGGTAGATGAAAATCTCATTGACCATTCATTACTATGTTTGGCTTCTTAATTATTTATATTCAACTTTTTACTATACTTGTTATGTAAAATATTTTTCTTTTATGTTTGTATTTTCTTTCTCATACTTTTCTTTTTAAGTTATTTAGTTTATCTATAGTTGAACATTTTGCAGATTTCCTATAGTACTTTGATTTATGCTATTGATTTTCCTATATCACCCACAAGTACTTCCACGACTTCTCTTTAACTTTTTAGTTATTTAGTTTGTAGGGATTGATCAAACAGGTCCATATAGATGGGTAATTACTCCAACAACTTCCTTTTAATTTTGCATAAACATTCAATAATTTTTCTTGTAAATGCTTATATGTCGATTCAGCTTCCATATTTTCATAATATTCATCAAAATGCTAATGTTTGCATATTTCCACTAATGCTTTCTTTACGTTGCAGTATATTGAGTCACTCCACAATCAAACTTGATCAATGTTAGATTGAATGACTCTTCTATCACAAGAATTTGACAAGTGTAGGGAACTTTTAGTTTCATTCATCAAAATCTATCTCTTACAACAAATTCATGGCTTTTTATAGCCTAAACAAGTTGGAACCTAAAACATTAAAAATTAGTTTTAATACTGAAAAATTGCATAAAAATAAACTATAAAATCCTAAAATTATTATTTATTTTTCTAACTCTCCTTGTGTAATTAAAGACCTTGTCATATGATTAATACAACTTAAATCATATCCCATATCATTAATTTTATGAGAAACTTCAATCTTGGATACATTGACTTCCAAAGCATCAAATGGTCCTTCTTCCCTAAAAATAGCTTCTAGCACGTAAAATGGATTTTGAACTGAGCACATCCATTATTGAAGGTGAAGAATGAATGCTTTCTTAATCTTCTTTGCTCTCGATCGTGTAACAGGTCCAAGGGGAACGTGTGGAATTTCATGATCCTTATCATTACCTTTATTGATACTCGTGTAACTTGAGTATATCGCTTATAAAACAAATCCGATGTTAAGGAGGTGTTCATTCAGTTTTATAACATGATCGAAAATCAATTCATAACTAAGATAAGTATTCTTCATTCAGAAAATTGAACTGAGTATTTTAATATTCATCTAAGAGAGTTCTTATATAGTAAGAGTATTTATCATCAGTCTACACGTATGAACACACCTCAACAAAACGATATTGCTGAGAGAAAAAATAGACACTTATTAGAAGTCTCTCAAGCTATTATGTTTTCAATGTGTGTACCACAATATATATAGGGTGATGCTACTCTTATAGCTACCTATCTTATAAATATAATGCACATTAAAGTTTAAGGTTTTCATACACCTTTAGAAAACCTTAAAATCATCTTTCCTACAAATCGAACTTGTTCATACCTACCTGCCAGAGTTTTTGGTTGTACGACATTTGTTCAAGTGTCTAGTCCTTCACAATCTAAACTAGATACTCGGCCAATAAAATGTAAATTTTCCTTGGCTATGTTTCACAAAAAAAGGCTTATCATAGTTATAATCCGGTGGCACGAAAGGTTTATGAAAGCATGGATGTATCATTTCTAGAAAGTCAACCATATTATTCTCCTTCCCTTCAGGGAGACTACTTATGAAGATAAAGGAAATTTTTGGGACATCTTTCCTCTTCCTAGTATTGTTCAGCATGAGGTAGTTAATCCCAGTCCTATAGAGCCAGATTCATCTTCAAGAGGAGAAGTGCCATATGTGGAAGGTTTCTCTTCAGCGGGAGAACCACGAGGTTACTTAGATTTTTAAGTTTATACTAGGAAGAAGCCGAATCAAAATAATAATGAAACATTGACTGATACGACGCGTGGCCAGTCTGATGCTCCGATGACTGCTTCTATGAATCTAGGTAATTCAGGTAATTTACCTCTTGACTCCTCTCATCCTGAGAATCCAATACAAGCTGTTTCTGATCTTGATATTCCTATAACATACAGGAAAGTTACACGTACCTATACCAAGTATCCCATTAAGAAATTTTTGTCCTATCATAAATTGTCCACCACCCATAATGCTTTAACATCTAGGATTACAAACCTGTTTGTTTCAAGAAACATACAGAAGGCACTAAAAGATTTTGAAGTGGAATTTAGCTATTATGGAAGAGATTAATGATCTCAAGAAGAATCATACGTGGGATATATTTGATTTACCAAAAGATAAGAAAATTGTAGGATGCAAATGGGTATTTACTGTTAAATGTCTTATTGATGGAAGAATTGAGAGGTATAAGACAAGATTAGTTGCTAAAGGGTTTACTCAGACGTATGGAAATAACTATCAAGAAACATTTGCTCCAGTTGCCAAGTTAAACTCAATTAGAGTTTTACTGTCTGTTGTTGTCAACAAAGATTGGCCTCTGTATCAACTTGATGTAAAAAATGATTTCCTAAACGGTGATCTTGAAGAAGAAGTATATATGGACTTACCACTTGGTTTTGAAATGAATGATAGAAACAACGTTCTGTGTAAGCTGAAAAAGGAGTTCTATGGTCTCAAACAATCACCTAGAGCCTTGTTTGAACGGTTTGGAAAGGTAGTTGTAAACTGTGGTTTTCTTCAAAGTCAGACAAATCATACTGTGTTATACAAACATGCTAAAGATAACAAGATGACTGTTCTGATAGTTTATGTTGATGATATTATTGTGACAGGGGAAGACAAAGAAGGGAAAACCGACTTAAAGAAAAGGCTAGCAAATGAGTTTCAGATAAAAGACTTAGGAGCTCTGAAATATTTTTTAGGTATCGCATTTGCTATGTCAAAAATCGGTATTTTAGTGAATCAAAGAAAGTAAATCATAGATTTACTAAATGAGACTGGATTACTTCGTTGCAAATAAGCAAAAACTCCTTTCAAACAAAATGTGAAACTATAGGCAGCTACAGAACTAAAAGTAAAGGATAAAGAATAGTACTAGAGGCTCGTAGGCAGACTCATCTACTTGTCTCATACACGTCCTGATATAGCATTTGTTGTGAGCATGGTAAGTCTATTTATGCATGGGTCGGGACCTACACATTTTGAAGCACATATTACATAATTTTAAGATATCTAAATTAAGGTAATCTTGAAAAAGGTACTTTGATCAAGAAACATAATCATCTTGATGTTGGAGTTTATACATATGCTGACTAGGCAGGTAGTACCGTTGATAGAAGATCGACTTCAAGATATTGCTCCTTTGTTATGGGAAATTTAGTCACATGGCGTAACAAGAAATAAAGTGTGGTAGCAAGGAGTAGTGCCAAGGTTGAGTTTAGGACTTTAACCCATGGTATTTGTGAAGGTATATGGATAAAATGACTCCTGGAAGAGCTCAAGTGTTTTCATTCCACTCCAACACGTGTGTTTTGTGATAACAAGACCGTTATATCCATCGCTCATAATCCTGTTCTCCTTGATAGGACTAAAAATATTGAAGTTGATAAACACTTTATAAAATAAAAATATTATAGATGGAACTATATGTGTATCCTACATGCCGACATCGAAACAAGTGGCTGACATCTTTACCAAAAGTCTACCTACACGAAGTTCACTAAGATGGTAATCAAGTTGGCAATGAAATATATCTTCATACCAACTCGAGGGGGAGTATTGGTTATATTAGTTGTTTCATTAATTATTTTGTAAAAATAATAAGAAATATTATAACTTATTATATTATTATTATTTTATTTATTTTATTATTTTTCTTATTCTAGTTCGAAATGGTTTTCTTTTCAAACCACATTAGATGTATCATTATGAATAAGAGAGAAATAAAACAAAAATATTCTTCATTGAGCTGCAGTTATTTGTACTTCAATTTATATGCATAATTAACCCTGAATAAAATGGTTATGTTTGTACTTTGGTTAACTGATTGTAATGTCTTGAAACAAACTTAAGACGTGAGATATTTGTGTTCTTTGGAGTCCACACCTTGCGGGGTATACTGGCTTTGAATGCTCATTTTAGTGGTTGGGATCTCATTTCCTTGTTTTTAGGACTCCCACCAATGGTAGGTTGAACCTTACTTCAGAAGACTGCCCATTTCCATGTAGTTTTTGAATGGCAGGCCTTTATGCACGTTGCTTTAATTTCTCGGCGCCTTCTGGAGGACTTGCGCCATACGCGCTCCTCTTGGTCTTCTAGCATCAATCAATTCAAGTTGGACTTGGCCCAAGCTCGTGAAGCTAAAGGTGTTGCTGAGGTCGCCTTGGCTAACTTTCAGACTTCCACTAATTCGTCATCTTGCAAGAAAAGCGAAAGAGTCTTGCTTTTTGGATAGAACACTAAATCGTCCACATAGACGACGCTAACTGTTGATGCAAAAAAAATGGTCAACTGGAATAAACGATAGAAATTTATTTACTGAGGACGAATTTTCCAGCAAAACAACAAAAATTAGGCACACCGGTGTTGTGTGATCCACATGGCCTTCGATGCCTAAGTTAATAATGTATTTTAGAAGAGTGTAGAGAGAGATTGAGAGCTTAGGATTAGCTTACAAGGATTATAAGCGTATTTCAGCTTAACCCATCTTATATTCAAATGGAGGATGACTTGACGTTTTATAATAGTCGGACTCATAACCGATGCAGCTCACTTAATGGTGACTTAATGGTCAGATGTTTGTAACGTCAGCCATTAAGCCAGGAATGAATACCTTTGTAACCCCTGCCTTTTACACTTAAGAGGTGTACCGGTCTTGCCTCGAGGGTTACTTGGACTCCACCAACCTTTGCAGGTTTTCACCTCCATAGTCGACCCCCCTAAAAGGTGTGGGCCTTCTCGGCGTAACTCCAGGACGTTACCCCTTGGGATACAATGACCTAGAATGTTACTTGGACTCGGCCGGCTCTTAGGGGAGTCCAGACCTCCACGACTTTCCCTCTTGTAAGGGTGTTTAACTTTGATCGTCCCCTCTGAGATCGGCTTTGGACTCAGTCAATCATGACCTCCATGGCTTGCCCCCTTTCAGGGGTGTTCACCTTCGGTGTAACTCTTGCCGTTATCGATGGATCTAGTTGTCACTTGGACTCGGCAAGCTCTTAGGGGAGCCCTAAAAGCTAAAAGCTTAAGCTGATAGGTTGTAGTACTTTTTATGTTTAAGTAAATAACCAATCAATCTAAAAGCTTAAGATTTAATTGTATCAACTAACACTCCCCTTCATTTATGGACTTATAAATTTTATAAATGAACAAGTGAAATTAATTATAAATGGGGAGGAAAACGACACAGGAGAGATTCGAATAGAGGACTTCTGCTTCGATACTATGTTGAATTATGTAAATCACCAATCAACTTAAAAGTTTAAGTTGATGGGTTGTGATAAATTTAATTATATCAACTAACATATTTGAAAGTCTGGGCATCAATCTCAAAACAAACTAGCTATAAAGGGAGTAGCTCACTTAAATGTGTTGAAGAATCCTTGCATTTTCAATGACCACAAAGTGAGTATATCAAACATGCCCCCTCAAGATTGTGTCATTTTTGGGAAAGCCATCTTGGATTTAGATTCGAATTTGTGGCTCGAAATATACTCGTTGGGTCGGATCCAAATTTTTGGGATCATTAAATCCCCGCTTAAGTATTTGCCCATTTGGATGGAGTCCTTAGAATTTTGGGGGATTATTAACTCGGAGCTCTAACACCTTATTAAAAAGTGTGAGCATCATCGCAAAACCAATTGGCTATGAGATGAGTAAGGCCAGCTTATCTTATAAATTTGTTGAATCTTTACCTTTCCAACGTGGCCCGAAATATACCTGCTTGGTCACTCGTTTGGGTTTGATCTGAATTTTTGAGATCATTAAATGGTCGTTTGAGTATTTGCCTGCTTGGGTGGGGTACTCGAAATTTTTGGGGACTAAGAACTCGGAGTTCTGATACCATATTAGAAAGTGCAAGGATCGATCTCTAAATCAACTATTAGAGGAGTAGTAGCCCACCTTATCTCATGAATGTGTTGAAGAATCCTCACGAACAAATGGCTACAAGGTGAGTATCTCCAACCTTTTGTCTTTAAGTCTTTTCTTTTGGAGAAGATGAAATTTAGTTTTTTTGGTTGGCATTGTACGATGTTTGATAACTTTCCTACTTTATTTGTTTAGGTTGGATTTGCTGTATTACCATCTTTTTTGGATAATATGTTATTATCTATTCATTTTTTATCTTTTAGTTCTTTACTTGAAGAGAAGATAGAATTTTGTTGGCATTGTTGTTGTTTCTATTTGAAACTTTTTTGGATTTGGATGATGAATTGATTTTCTTTGCGATATTTGTTTTCAAATAATGCACGGTATAATTTCTGTTTTATTTGGATTCTTCTTCACTCATACCATGCTTTCCAAACATTTTATGATGTTTCAATGTGTCCAATTTATTCCTCTGTCTCCTATTGTTTAATTACTTTTCATTTGCAAAATTTTAATATTTTGTTTGTTTGTTTGCATTTTCCACTCCCACGGTGGTTAATGAGAATGCAAGTGAAAACCTTTTATCACGGTTTGAACTAATTCTGTAAATATCATTTTGTCTATGATATTTTTCTGCTATAAGCTCCTCTTGTTTGCTATAAACGGCTCAATTTCTTATCACATGTTCCTTTTTCCCCTTAATTCTTTATATTTTTTTATGGTGTATTGAAAGTGTTTGGAATCGCTTCTTATCACAAAAGTATAATTGACACAGATTTTGTTGTCACGTTGTAAACAAGTTACGTAAGATGCACAAATGATCATCATTAATGGGGAAGAATAATGATTATTTGAGTTTGGGTTGAAGGGGAATGATTATGGGAAAAATAAAATAATAAGTATAATGAGATGAAAAATACTTATGGAGAGAAAAAATAGTTATTATAGGGAGAATAATAATATAACTTTGTGAAAATATGATTATCGAGGAAGTGTTTCTCGGTATTTGTGTCACCATAAATTCTGGTTCTCAATCTCACATTTCATCTTTGTAGCACAAACCCACCCAAACAGTTAGTTAGAGCTTATGGGTCTTTTTTATTTTTTTATGCTTTACATCGGTTATTTATGTAGAGGGTTTATTTGGAACTCGGTATTTGGGTCACCGCTTTTGGTCTCGTTCTTTTATTGATGCTTTAGCATTGATTGTCGATGAAGTGGGTTTATTTGGAAACTCTTTTGCATTTCATTTTTACCCAGGGGTGGCCCAAAAATTAAATCGTTTTATGTCTTTTCAACATGAAAGCTAAGTTTCATATTAATGGTGTGTTTGGACCACCATTAATAAAGAGGAGAATCGGAGGAAGGATGATTCCCGATGTTTAGGCCATCGAAAATCATTCTCTCCATAATCTAATTTTCCCAAAATTACCTTTTTTTTCTCATACTTTCTATTCTTCCCCTAACTACTTTTTCTTTTCTCTATAACTATTTTTTTCTTCTTTAATTTGAGAAGTGTTACATTATATTTATACATCTTAAATCATAACCTTCTTTAATTTGAGAAGTGTTACATTATATTTATACATCTTAAATCATAACCAATCACAACTAATCTACCTACAAAATAGGAAAAATCACGATCATGCTTGACTTTCTACACTCCCCTCAAGCTAGATGATATATTCGGTGCATATCGAGCTTGAAAATTAATCCACCAACACTTGTTTAGGAAGGGCCTTGGTTAATATGTTTGCAACTTGTTCATGAGAAGACACATATTTTGATGTAATGATATCAGCTTCGATTTTTTCACTAATAAAGTGACAATCAATCTCAACATGCTTCATTCGGTCGTGATGAACGGGATTCTTTTCGATGGCTATTGTTGATTGGTTATCACATAACACATGTATAGAACCCTCTAACTTCACTTTTAACTATGTTAGAAGATGTTTCGCCAAATCCCCTCAAAGATTCCCTGGGCTAATGAGCAAAACTCAGCTTCAACACTGCTTCGAGCTAATACTGGCTGTTTCTTGCTGCGCAAGGTGACCAGATTACCCCATACATAAGAGCAATATCCAAAGGTAGACTTTTGATCAATAGGAGAACCAGCCCAATTTACATCTGTGAAGACTCGAATAGTGTGTAACTTACCAACTGGTGCAAATTTCTCTTGATAATCAATCCCATATGCTTGGGTAAAGCCTCTAGCTACAAATGAGCTTTGAATCGCTTTATACAGTCGTCTGGTCTATGTTAAGTTGTGAAAACCCATCTGCATCCCACTGTTCGTTTTCCTAGAGGTAAATCAACCAAAGTCCATGTATCATTCTTTTCGAGTGCCCCTTCCAAAGTTGCTGCTTTCCATTCATGTTTTTGTAAAGCCTCATACACTTTGTTGGGAATGTATATTTGATCTTATGTTGTGGCAAACACTAGAAATTCAGGTGACAATTTTTTATATGCTACATGATATTGTATGGGATGTTTTCCTATCAATTTTGTGTAGGCTACATGTTATGCAAGTTTGTGTAGGCTTCATGAACGGACACCTTATACCCCTTTTTATTAGGAAAGTACCAGAGAAAGACACTTTTAATGGATCATGCATCAAGTTTCATTTGAAGTTGAGGATAAATATAAACAAATGCAGTGCACCCAAATAGCTTAAATGGGATGTTCGACACAAGATGTGATGTAGGATACAAAGTAAGTAAGCTTTGTAGGGGTGTTTGAAACTTTTAAAAATCGGGATGGCATCCGATTGATTAGATATGGAGCTGCCATAACGTCAAGAAGTTTACCATTTTTGCTTTCAACCACTCCATTTTGTTGGAGTGTGATACACAAGAACCTTGGTGAACAATGTCGTTAGATTGAAGAAAGATATTGCTATGAGAATTGAAGAAGTCACGGGCATTATATGTCTAAAGAATTTTGATATTGGTCTAAAATTAATTTTGTATTATTTTATGGAATACTGAAAATAGATTATAGGTTTTTGATTTTTCTTTCATAATAAATTTCCAGCTTAACCCAATATATTTTTTACTTTTGATGGTCCCCAAATATCCCTATGGATGAGAGAAAAAGGTTGAGATGGAGTACATGAGCGAGGTACATATCGTAGTGCGAGTGTGTTTGGCAACTTGACAAATTTCACATTGATAAACATGACTCTTTTTATTGATAAATAATAAAGGAAACATACTTTCAAGATAAGAAAATTTTGGGTGACCTAGGCGGAAATGCCACATCAAGATAATACTATCTTTATTTGCTTGATCTAAGGAATTGGACCTTACCGCATATTGAATTATAAGTTTATTTCTCAGAGGTTTCTCTACTTTAAGAAAATACAACCCCGCAAACAACTCAGCACTGCCAATTTTTGTCCCGGTTCACAAGTCTTGAAACACACACAAATTTGCACCAATTTAGTTTCACAATTCAAATCGTTAGTCAGTTTACGCACAACAAAGAGATTGTATTCATGTTGAGGCACATATAACACAAATTAGAGACTCATAGTATTGGATATCTCAATATTTCCAATTTCAACAAATTTGGAAGGTATGTCATTGGCTATTCGGATAGATGTGTCACCATTATAAGAAAATAAAGATATAAATAAAGACTGATCACCTGTCATATGGTCGATTACACCGTAGTCCACTATCCAGTCAGAAGGAAGAATTTACGTGTGAAGTCAAAGAGAGTTTAGATTACCTTGCTGCATAGTTCCAGTGCCACTCGAAGCTTGAAGAATTGACTTTTTAGTAATTGCTGCAACATATCAATGATATTTCTGTTGTCTGTTGAATAACTGGTATTCTCAGAGACTACAAAATTACTTCAACCCTCTCGACCAGATCGTGGCTTCGAATTTGATGGTTTTCCATGTAATTTTCAGCATCTATCTTTCACATGTCCTACTTTATGACAGTGTTCACACCATGCACGCTCTTTGTGTGACCTGCCCCCTCCATTGGTTTGAAAACTCCCACGAGCTACACGTGTTGTTTGGTTTGGAGGTCGCTCAATTTGAGCAATAAAAATAGGACTAGTAAAAATTTCACTTGGCCCCATCATGACTTGTTCTCGGCTTTCTTCACTTCAAACCTCTAAGAATGCGACCACGGTTTAGTGCCAAGAATGCAACCACAAATGGCAGATGAGGATTTGTCTAGCCCCATAAGAAATTTGAAATTTCTATTTGTTATATCTTAGTAAATTATGCATATGGACATGCAAACCGTAAGACATTGAATAAGTTTTCTCTTATTATTTGTTACATAAATACGTTGGAATTATGTTAAATCACTTAACAATGGAGTAGATTAATAGAAAGTAAACAATTTAGCAGGAATTAAAACTCAAGATATGCTAGTTACAAATTATGCATAAAGAAGCTTAAATAGGAAGAATGAAAACCTAATCTAACCAACAATTAACCACATTCATTAACACAAATACTAACAAACTAATACTAACATTATTACTAATATGAATACTAGAGTAATATAGCACATCCATGGATTAGGCAATTGCAAGGCATTAAATGCATTTTCTATAACTATATTGATCAACGATAACGTTAACAATGAAATAGCATCGTGCAATTTGCTTCATGCATTCTATAGTTTTTTTTAAACAACTTCATCAAATGTTACATCAAATATATAATTTAACCACTACTAATATCAATCCTCAAACTAAATATTATTAATTATCCAAATACTACTAGCATCAATCCTTAAACAAGTATTCAATTACCATTAACCCCTCACTCCTCTCCACTTCACTCTTTTCTACTAAAAACAAAACACACCCAAAGGGTGGAATGAAAATGAAAATATGAAACTTTTTATTCTCTAACTATTTTTTACTCACATCGTACCTATTATTTTATTCTTCTTATTATCATTCCTTTCACCTAAAACATAATAATCATTCTCCTTTAGTCATTCACATCCCTATTCCCCTAATTCTCATTCTTCCATAATCATTGTCAATTCATTTTCCCTTCTCTCAAATACAACCTTTCTCTTTGTGGTGATTAGATTTTGGTGTGGAAGAGAGTAAAGGAAGTACAAAGAAGAATAAGGTGAGTGATTTAAAGAAGAATAGGATTACAAACCTGTTTGTTCCAAGAAACATACATAAGACACTAGAATATTTGAAGTGGCATGTAGTTGTTATGGAAGAGATTAATGCGCTCAAGAAGAATCATACGTGGGATATAGTCAATTTACCAAAAGATAAAAATAACTATTGCATGCAAATGGGTATTTACTATTAATGTCATGCAGATATAAGATTTGAGAGGTACAAGACAAGATTAGTTGCTAAAAGGTTTACTCGGACCTATAGGATTGACTATCAAGAAACATTTTCTTTAGTTGCCAAGTCAAACTCAATTAGAGTTTTACTGTCTGTTGTTGTCAACAAAGATTGGCCTCTGTATACACTTGATGTAAAAAATGCTTTCCTAAACGTTGATCTTGAAGAAGAAGTATATATGAACTTGCCACCTGGTTTTGAAATGACTGATAGAAATAACGTTGTGTGTAAGCTGAAATAAAAAGCGTTCTATAATCTCAAACAATCACCTAGAGCCTGGTTTGAACGATTTGAACGGTTTGAAAATGTGGTTGTAAACTGTGATTTTCTTTAGAGTCAGGCAAATCATACTACGTTCTACATACATGCTAAAGATAATAAGATGATTGTTTTAATAGTTTATGTTGATCATATTATTGTGACAGGGGATTACAAAGAAGGGATAACCGACTAAAAGAAAAGGCTAGCGAATGAGTTTTAGATAAAAGACTTAGGAGCTCTGAAATATTTTTTAGGTGTGGAATTTGCTAGGTCATAAACCGGTATTATAGTGAATCGAAAAAAGTACATCATAGATTTACTAAATTAGACCGGATTACTTGTCTGCAAACCATCAGAAACTCTTATCAAACAAAATGTGAAACTATAGGCAGCTACAGAAGTAGAAAGAAAGGATAAAGAATATTACTAGAGGCTCGTAAACAGACTCATCTATTTGTCTCATACAGGTCCTGATATAGCCTTTGTTGTATGCATGGTAAGTTTGTTTATGCATGTGTCGGGACCTGCTCATTTTGAAGAGGTTTACAGAATTTTAAGATATCTAAATAGTACTCCTGGAAAAGGTATTTTGATCAGGAACAAGAATCATCTTGATGTTGAAGTTTATACAGATTCTGACTGGGATAGTAGTACCGTTGATAGAAGATCGACTTCAAGATATTGCTCATTTGTTGGAGGAAATTTAGTCACATGGCGTAGCAAGAAACAGAGTGTGCTAGCAAGGAGTAGTCCCGAAGCTGAGTTGAGGGCTTTAGCCCATGGTATTTGTGGAGGTATATGGATAAAATGACTCTTGGAAGAGCTAAAGTGTTTTCATTCAACTCCAACACGTATGTTTTGTGATAACAAGGGTGTTATATCCATCGCTCATAATCATGTTCTCCATGATAGAACTAAACATATTGAAGTTCATAAACACGTTATCAAAGAAAATATTGTAGATGAAACTATATGTTTCTCCTACATGCCGACATCAGAACAAGTGGCTGGCATCTTTACGAAAAGACTACCTAAACGACAGTTTGGTAAGATGGTTATCAATTTGGCAATGGAAAATATCTTCATACCAACTTGAGGGGGAGTGTTGGTTATCTTAGTTGTTTTATTGTCTTATAAATATAATAAGGAATATTATAACTAATTATATTATTTTTATTTTATTAGTTTTATTATTTTTCTTATTCTAGTTTGGAATAGTTTTCTATTTAAACCAAATTAGATGTTTCACTATGATTAAGAGAGAAATAAAACTAAAATATTCTCCTTTGAGCTGGAATTATTTGTACTTCAATTTATATGTATAACTATTCTTGAAAAAATTGTTTATGTTTGTACTTTGGTTAACTAATTGTAATGTCTTGAAACAAAATTAAGACTTGAGATATTTGTGTTCTTTGGAGTCCACACCTTGCGGGGTACACTAGCTTTGAATGCTTCTTTTAGTGGTCGGGATCTCCTTTCCTTGTTTTTAGGACTCCCACCAATGGTATGGTGAACCTTACTTCATAGGACTGCCTATTTCCTTGTAGTTTTTGAATGGCAGGCCTTTATGCACTGTGCTTAAACTTCTCGGCACCTTCTAGAGGACTTGCGCCATTGGCGCTCCTCTTGGTCTTCTAGCATCAATCAATTCAAGTGGGACTTGGCCCAAGCTCGTGAGGTTCAAGGTGTTGTTGAGGTGGCCTTGGCGGACTTTCGGACTTCCACTAATGCGGTCTAAAGTCTTGGCTTGTACTCACAAGGAAGGCTCATATACCATCACCCAACTTTGTAGAGAGTTTTACTTATGCTAAAGTAAAGTTGTAGGATGTCTCATATTTAGTCAATTTAGTGAAAGACTCTTCTACCTTCGTAACATTTGAGAATTGACTTTGGCGTGACTACTATCGGTTGGGCGCTAGATTGAATTAAAGAGCAGGTTAGCCATGATACCCTCTTGTCTCCCTCCATATCTTTTTTTCGATCTTTGAGTCTAAACTTCCTAGTGATCCAATGCAGGTTGCTCATGATTTCTGCATCTCTCAAGGTGTGTCTGAGGGTTCGGGATTTCCGACTATGACTAAATTTTTCTTAGTCGGACTCAGTAAGCCTAGTTCCAGCAAGCGCAACACTTGATGTTTTTGTTGCTTTTTGATGTACTCCTTTTTAATTTCTAAAGTAGAATGCTTTTCTTCATGTGTTGTATGCTTATGTTAAAGCTTTTTATCACTTGGAATTTTGCAATTGAATGTTAATCAATTCTCTACTCTTTCTTACCCTCAATTTAAGCTCTAAAGAATTATAAATCAATAAACTTATAACATAAATTTAGAGAACTCTTCATATAAAGATAAGACAATCTTTATTGCTAACGCTTGTTGAAAAAAATTGGACTACATTTTATTAAAAACATATTTCTCAAATGTACATGGTCGAATGATGGAGGATCATATTCCAGTCCATGTCTTCAAGGTAGTGGGTGCCTGGGCAGTTGATTTTCGAGACCTCGTAAGGTCCTCTACAATGTAGCAGAAAGACTCAATTGTTGAACGTTTGTTATTTTAGGTGGGTTGCACCACTTCTTTCTTCTAGGAGATTCAAAATCATCTGCAGTTGTCAATCATTTTGTTATGTGTCAAAAAACTCGATACTTCTCCCCAAATGCTAAAGCACAGTGGTTCTTGATGTTCAAGGATTGGTGCGGTGCACCCACAGTGCTTGTGGGAGCTCTTCCGACCATGACCCTTCCAAACTTTTGAGCTTGGTCTTGAGGTTCTTCTTGTGCAAGAAAGTGTTGGAGTGTTATTCGGGGTAAAGTACTTCTCGAATGAACATTTTCTTGGTTATCTTATCTAGGAGGGGTGTGAAAAATACTCTCTCGGATTGACTTTCCCAAGGTACTATCTTTGTGACAACCTCACTTTGGACCAATTTCTCGTATATATCTTTTACCACCAATTTGGTTCGTGGTCTCGGTTGACATTGGGTCGGTGGTCCATAACTGTCCGGTCTGCCCCCTATATGTCGTCGGCTGTCCATGCAAAGATGTTTGCATTATTTCTCCAGAACGTTATGAGTCTCTCTCTTGGATCTTGGTCTAGGCTTGTATCTACACTAACCACTAGGGCTTCGCCTAGAAAGGTCATAGCCTCTAATCTCTCTTCACTACCTTGTTCGGCTCTTTCATAATGAGTTTTCGAGCATATTTCCAAGGATTGACTTTTCTTCAGGTGCTATCTTTCGAACAATCTTTCCTAGAATCAATTCCCCATCCATAGCTCTTATTGGACAAGCCTCTTACAAGTTCTCATTCTATGGTTCATATCTTTTGAAGTAGTGGAGAATCTTTCCCTCTCCTCTTTTTATTTGGATACTCGAGAATTTTGTCACCTTATTATATGTACTCTTTTAGGGATCCCCTTCGGATAAGGGACTCTATCGACCAGTTTAGGTCATGGGAGTCTGAAGTTGTATAATCGTGATCTTTGTGAAATAGACAATATATACTTGCCATTATTTCGCTTGTAAGTTCCTACCTTGATTTTTCCAGGCCATGTCAGCATCTCTTTGTCTTTGATTCATTAAGATCTGCTCGACTAGTACTACGCGAGGAGTGTACTTTTCGAACCAACTAGTAGGTACCCTCCTTAGGTCATACTTCTCGTTCTGCTTGCATGATTCCTTGTAGTTTGATTCTCACTAGGTAGTCGCATTTTCGAATTTTAGGACTGAACGTCTTTCTTTAGTGTTTCCTTGGAAACTCACCAGGTCTGTGACACTCATATATTTTTGTACCCAAGTGAGCAGTTTCACATTTATAAGTGGTACTCTCTTT
This sequence comes from Cyclanthera cordifolia, assembly GCA_037832605.1. Taxonomy (NCBI): domain Eukaryota; kingdom Viridiplantae; phylum Streptophyta; class Magnoliopsida; order Cucurbitales; family Cucurbitaceae; genus Cyclanthera; species Cyclanthera cordifolia. The sequence goes on from JBBMEG010011683.1 coordinate 27,458, forward strand.
CCTAAGGACCATATGAACTTTTCTTCTTTAAGTCCCGTCATGACTGCTATTACAGTCGTATAATCAATGTATCCTTCAACTTGCGGTGCTTCGTTGTTGAAGCATGTCATGTACTCCCACATGGGCTCATGGCTTATTTGTCTCACAGTAAGTAAATGCGTGACTGGCTTCTTCTGATCCGTCCGCTCAAGACTTGGGTGACAAAAGCTCGGGGCCAGCTCCCTAAACAATGCAATGGACTTCCGTTTGAGCTTTCTAAACCATCTTCGGGCTGGTCCTGTGAGTGTGAATGAGAACGTTCGACACTTGATTGCATTTCGGACTCCATAGATTTTCGTCCATGCCCAATAAGAATCTAAGTGCTTCAAAGGATCCTTGGACCCATCGTATGCCTTCATAGTTGGAAGCTTGAATTTCACCGGACCAGCTCGTTAATGATTTTGTCAATGAAATGAGGGTCGACCTGGTCGACTAGGTTGACAAGGTCATGTTCGTCTTAGTTCTCCAACTTTTTCATATCCCCTAACTGATCTTGGAGTAGGTGAAGCTAAGCTAACCAAGGTTGATCCTCGACTTCACTAGGTGATGTTCCTTCCGATGCTGGTTGTTCGCCACTCTTTGGTTCGCTCCTAAGTCTGATCTAGTTACACGGTCACTTAGGACATCCAAATGATCAGTATATGTTCTTTATAGGTTACTCTGCGGCAGGCTACTCCTAACTAAACGTGATATGGAACAACTTCCTCCATTTTAAGAGGCTACTTGGTGCACCGAGTGCCCACTTTTTCAATCGTTACCCCCAGTCGAAAACGATCGACAAGTCTTGGGTGTCGAGAGGTAACCTCTCTCCGACCTTTGCTGGGTGGGCATTCACTTTCGCATGGTCACGCACCAACGTTGTTGATCTTTTCGCCGAGTCTTGCTCCTTGACTGGTGAATGTGTTAACACCTCCTGTGGTGTTCGTTGGTTCTTGGAAATGGTAGCGTGGCTTGGTGGGGGTTGTTCGAGTAACTCCATCAATCAACCTAGGTTATCCGTCCTTTCTTCCTTTTGTTCTTCCAAGGCTGTGAACATCGGATCAACCTAGGTTCTCCGCTCTTTGCATAGGCTCCCCACCCTTAGATTTTGGGTGGTTCTCGAATATTCGATCTTGCTCTCGTTTCCAGGCAACAACTCTTCTTGGAGCGTGCTCGTCATCTAACTCTTCATTAACAATATGATTGTGACTTTAGTTATTTGTCATCTTGCAAGAAAAGCGAAAGAGTCTTGCTTTTTGGGTAGAACACCAAATTGTCCCCATAGACGGCGCTAACTGTTGATGCCAAAAAATGGGAAATTGGGATGAACGGTAAATATTTATTTACCAAGGAGGAATTTTCTAGTAAAACAACGAAAATTATGCACACCGATGTGGTGTGAACCACAGGCCCTTTGATGCCTAAGTCAGTAATGTATTTTAGGAGAGTTTAGAGAGATCTTGAGAGCTTAGGATTAGCTTAAAAGGATTTTGAGCTTATTTTAGCTTAACATAGCTTATATTATAATGGAGGATGACTTGACATATTATAGTAGTTGGACTCATAACCTATGCAGCTCACTTAATGGTGGCTTAATGGTCAGTCGTTTGTAACGTCAGCCATTAAGTCAGGAATGAATACCGAAGTAACCCCTACCCCTTACATGTAAAAGGTGTAACAGTCTTGCCTACGGGGTTAGTTGGACTCGGCCAACCTTTGCAGGTCTTCACCTCCACGAGCAACCCCCTTAATGGTCTGGGCCTCCTCGGCGTAACTCGAGGACATTACCCCTTGGGGTGCAACGACCTAGAATGTTACTTGAACTCGGTTGGCTCTTAGGGGAGCCCTGACCTGCAAATAGGTTTAGATACATTTAATTGAATTAACTAACACTCCCCTTCATTTGTGGACATATAAATTTTATAACTGAACAAGTGAAATTAATTATAAATGAGGTGGAAAACAACATGCCAGAGATTCCAATTAAGGACCTCTGCTCCGATACTATGTTGAATTATGTAAATCACCAATCAACCTAAAAGTTGAAGCTGATAGGTTATGATAAGTTTAATTATATCAACTAACATATTAGAAAGTGTGTGCATCCATCTCAAAACCAACTAGCTATGAAGGGAGTAGCTCACTTAAATGTGTTGAAGAATCCTCGCATTTTCAATGACCACAAGGTGAGTATCTATAACCTGCCCCCTCAAGATGGTGTCATTTTTGGGAATGCCATCTTGGATTTAGATTCGAATTTGTGGCTCGAAATATACTCGTTGGGTCGGATCCAAATTTTTGGGATCATCAAATCCCCGGGCAAGTATTTACCCGTTTGGATAGAGTCCTTAGAATTTTGGGGGATTAATAACTCGAAGCTCTGATACCATATTAGAAAGTGTGAACATCAATCGCAAAACCAATTGGCTATGAGATGAGTAAGGCCAACTTATCTTATAAATTTGTTGAATCTTCACCTTTCCAACGTGGACCGAAATATACCTGTTTGGTCACTCGTTTGGGTATGATCTGATTTTTTGAGATCATTAAATGGCCGCTTAAGTATTTGCCCACTTGGATGGGGTCCTCGAAATTTTTGGGGGACTAAGAACTCCGAGTTCTGATACCATATTAGAAAGTGCAGGAATCGATCTCTAAATCAACTATGAGAGGAGTTGTAGCCCACCTTATCTTATGAATGTGTTGAAGAATCCTCACGAATAAATGGCTACAAGGTGACTATCTCCGACCTTTTATCTTTTAGTCTTTTCTTTTGGACAAGATGAAATTTAGTTTTTTTGGTTGGGATTGTACTATATTTGATAACTTTCCTACTATATTTGTTTAGGTTGGATTTGTTGTATTACCATTTTTTTGGATAATATGTTATTTATTTATTCATTTTTTATCTTTTAGTTCTTTACTTGAAGAGAAGATAGAATTTAGTTTCTTTGTTGGCATTGTCGTTGTTTCTCTTTGAAACTTTTTTGGATTTGGATGATGAATTGATTTTTTTTGCTATATTTTGCTTTCAATTAATGCACGGTTTAATTTCCATTTTATTTGGATTCTTCTTCACTCATACCATGCTTTCCAAACTTTTTATGATCATTCAATTTGTCCAATTTATTCCTCAGTTTCATATGGTCTAATTACTTTTCATTTGCAAAATTTAAATCTTTTGATTGTTTGTTTGCATTTTCCACTCCCACGGTGGTAAATGAGAATGCAAGTAAAATCCTTTTATCACGGTTTGAACTAATTCTGTAAATATCATTTTGTCTATGATATTTTTCTGCTATAAGCTCAACTTGTTTGCTAGAAACGGCTCAATTTCTTATCACATGTTTCTTTTCCCCTTTATTCTTTATATTAGTTTATGGTGTATTCAATCTTTTTGGAAATCGCTTCTTATCAGAAAAGTATAATTGACACAGATTTTGTTGTCACGTTGTAAATAAGTTACGTAAGATATACAAATGATCATCATTAATGGGAAAGAATAATGAGTATTTGAGTTTGGGTTTGAAAGGGAATGACTATGGGAAAAATAAAATAGTAAGTATAATGAGATGAAAAATAGTTATGGAGAGAAAAAATACTTATAATAGGAAGAATAAAAATATAATTTTGTGAAAATACGATTATGGAGGGAGTGATTCTCAGTATTTGTGTCACAAATAATTCTTGTTCTTATTCTCACATTTCATCTTTGTAGCACAAACACACCCAAACAGTTAGTTAGAGCTTATGGTCTTTTTTCTTTTTTTATGCTTTACATCGGTTATCGATGTAGAGGGTTTATTTGGAACTTGGTATTTGAGTCACCGCTTTAGGTCTCGTTCTTTTATTGATGCTTTAGCATCGATTGTAGATGAAGCGGGTTTATTTGGAAACTCTTTTGATAAGCTCCAAGGTTGCTTGGTTTTACAAAGCTAGAGGTCCTTCTAGGATCCTTGTAAAAACTCACAATTATGG
>JBBMEG010011712.1:0-31447 GCA_037832605.1 Cyclanthera cordifolia
CAAGTGATTACATGATTAATGCAAGCTGTTGTTGTGTCCCTTATTGCATCTTATCATATATTTTTCAAAGATAAAACTTATTTTAAAACGTTCTCTCTCTCTCTTTCAAAAACCTTTCTCGAGGCTTATTTTGGGAAGTTGGCCCTGTCGTGCCACCTGCTCTGCGATTTTCGTTTGGCTGACTTGCTCGCCGGGTTAGAGCAAGTGCCTCACGATCGCTTTGCAACGACAACCCAATTCTGGACACTGTAAGAACCGATTCTCTGATTCAATCAAATATTCCAAAGGCCGTTGAAAGCCCGCCCAATAGCAAGAAAGGCTTTTTCAACGATTGGAATGCTTCCTTCCTCGATTGATGAGGCCTAAGAAGCAATCTTAAAATACTTGCTCTAACCTGACAAGCAAGTCAGTCAAACAAAAATGTAGAGCGGGTCACATAACTAATGCAACCGCTCCAAAACTCAAAGGAAATAACGACAACATGAAAAGTAAATCCTATACTAGGAAAGCATGATAAAAAAAGATGTAAGGGTGCATGCTGCCACATGCAGCACGCATTATACAAGCATGACTCCCTATAGTCACTTTGGTAGGAATGTTTAGTTGTATTACTTTTGCAAATTTTTATATATTTCCTTTGGTGTCTGTGTGTAATGCCCTGCATTTTTCCTACGACTATTCTAGTATGGTTTAATAAGTTTTTAAGAGTTTGGTTAAGTTTTCTCACCGTTTTGAACTTAAGGTTATATTGGTCATTTTACCCCTTGAGCATTATTATAATTATTAATTATTTTGGGACCTTTTTGTAATTGAATATATTTAGGTGCATCTTTGAAATTTCTGGAAATATACCTTATTTATAAATAAACCTCATTGCTCTCATAATTGGTTTTTGCAACATTAGCAAAAAGACCTTGTTAGCCGCAAGATCTCATATCCCCTCTATTGTTTTCTACATCCTCCCAAACCTTTAGATTCGTCGTTGCAATTCTGCCCTTTGCCTTGTGATCCAACCACCACGTGTCGTTAGTGGGATCGCCAATGTTGATGCTTATTTGTTTGTCACAGCACCAACCACGGAGCCGATCGCTAATTACATGTTGTTCCATACTGCTAGTCGCGAATTGGTTCTCATATTTGTGTATCGTCTCATGAACTGATTTGCTATCGCCACGTGTCTATAGCAAAAGTTGTTACATGATCAAGTTGTCACTTCATCGTGTGACCTCACGCCCAATCATGAAACCTCCAAGTAGCCATTGTTCAGAGCTACAGGTTGAGTCGAGTCAGTCGAGTCCGAACATGTTGAATCGTACGTCCACGCCTTGATCAAGTGACTCGCTCACACACCCAACCGCTTTCTTTTGTTCACGCCTTGATGCCTCGATCGGCATGTCGAATCCTGATTTTAGTGCTTTGGGCAATTTCTTTATCGTGAGGTTATTTATAAAATGTGTTTAGTGTTTTCAGTCTTATTTGGTTCATAATGTTGGGTCGACGCGCTTAGGTGATTTAGGTTGTTTTTCTATGGAGCTTCTTGGTTGTTCTGTATTACTTTCCCAAGTAAAGAATATTATCACGAGTTCTAGATTGTGTATATTGTATCTCGATTGGAGTTTTTATTGAGTATATTTTGTACTCACTCTTAATTTGGTTTTTCATAGATAAGCATAGACTCTACCAAGATGACTAGTTAAAGAGGAGATGCCAGTATCATAGAGGAATTGCTGCACAATCCATTGTTCTTTTGTTTGTTGAGTTATTTCTTTCCAACATGATGTTACTGATGTTAGGCTGTTTATTGTTATAAATGTTTTATTTTATTTTAAATGTTTGCAAACTATGGTCACACGTTTAACCTTTTTTTTTATAGATTATTTATGTTCATTATTGAAATGAATTGAGTTTTCAGATTTTAGTTATGACAGACCTTGAATCATGCATGCTAAGTAAGAAATCCATGTTATAACTGTGTAAAAAGTCAAGTCATGACAGTTTGTATAAGAGCTCATAGTCATAGATTAGGTAAACTAGCCTACTAAGTAGGTCATTGTTCCATATGATCAGTAACACGCTGGCAGTCATCAGGTGTGTGAGTATTTACTTTAATCTTAATCTTAAAACCTGAAATTATGGCTTGAGGAGGAGAATCAATTTTTTGACTACTATGTCCTAATGATTTTTAAGAATTACAAATATGTCATTTTTATTATTAAATATGATATATAAAATTTATTTGATATTGGAAAAATTATATTGAAATATAGACGGATTAAATATTCTTTACATAAAACCGAGCATAGCTTAGCTGGCATCGGTCCCCCAACTTGTACTAAAAAATACATTTTATTATTTAAATTATATTGATTTCAACTAATTAAATATTCTTTGCAAAAGAAATATAACTAATTAGTTTTTTTAGTGTTTGAAAATGTTATAGGAAAATATTTCCCGAGATACCTGATGAGGCCTAGAACTTTTCGAAAGACAACCGAAGCTACTTTGATCCCTTAAGGTGTCACGACCTCGATCGGCCAAGACCATTCCCACCCCTTTAGGGGTCAGCCAAAGAAGGCCTTGACCCCCTAAGGATCGACCATAGCAGTCTTGACCCCTTGAGGGTCGACAAGGTAGGCTATAACCCCCTAGGGGTCGGCGAATCTTAGCCTGACCCCCCGAGGGTCAGCTAAAGGAAGCCGAGACCCTCCGAGGTTGGCCATGGCGGCCGTAACCCCCCCAGAAGTCAGCCAAAGTAGGTCTGACCCCCCAAGGATCGATCGTGAAGGTTAGGACTATCCCCTAGGAATTGATCGAATCCAAATGATGATTGGATCTGCTGATAACAACAATGAGTTACGCCAAGGGGCAGGACCCTTATTTAGGGGCGAGCCGTGGAGGTAAAGACTCGTAAGAGTTGGTCAAGACAAAATCCGGCCTCTAAGGAGATTAATCGAGTAGGTGAAAATCCAGAAGGTTAGCCATGAAGGAATGACTCTCCCGTGGGCAAGTCGACCAAGTCCAAGTAACCCTTAGGACCATTGCGCCGAAAGGTAGTAGTGGTCAGGAGTTACAACGAGAAAGCCTTAATCCCTTGAGGATCGATCGTGGAGGTTAAGACTCGCCCACAAGAGTTGACCATGTCTAAAGTGACAACTCGATACACTAATAACAAATAGGAGTTACGTCGAGTGGGCCAAGACCACTATTTAGAGGCGAATCGCGGAGGTGAGGACCCATAAAGGTCGATCGAGACCAAAGTCGACCTCTAAAGAGATCGGTCGAGTGGGCCAACCCCAAGAGGGTCAAGAACGGAGGGTTAAGACTCTCTTGTGGACGAGTTGACCAAGTTCATGTAACATTTAGGAACTTTACAATTGTTAGGTATAATGTCCTGGAGTTACATTGAGAAGAAGGTTGACCGAGTTCAAGTAACCTCCGAGTCAAGACCGTTACACCTCTAAGGAGTAATGGCCAGGGGTTACGCCAGTATTTATTCTCAACTTAATGGTAGACGTTTGAAACGGCTGACCATTAAGCCATCATTATGTGAGCTGCATCGGTTACAAGTTTGGCTGCTATAAGTTGTCAGACTATTCTTCATTTCAAGCCAAGTTGAACTACGCTAAAAACCCTTGTAAGCTATTTTAAGTCTCAAAATACTCTCTTAAACTCTTTATTGACATAGGCATCGGAGGCTCTGTGACTCACACCACACCGACGTGCCTAATTTTTTTGTAGGCTTCTTATCCTCGGTAGAAATAAATCTTTATCGTTGATCTGTTGATCTGTTGACCATTTTTCGGCATCAACAGTTGGCGCCGTCTATGGGGACGAGTAGTGTTCTACCCAAAAAAGCTAGATCCTTACACTTTTTCTACAAAAATGTCGAACGTTGAGAATCACAGCCACCAAAGTGTTGATGTAGAGTCGAATGCCAAGCATGCTTTAAGAAGAGTTTCCACTAGAGGGCATGACGTTGTTCATGTCGAGAACCAGCCGGATCCTGAGGGTAGAGTGTCAAGGCAAGAACTGGAGCATGTCGATCAGAAGTTTGCGACTTTATAAGAACAAGTGCAAGGGATGACGGAGAATCCGAGTCGTCTGACATAGCTACTCTAACACACTCCTCCAGCTCAGGAGGCAGCGAGGCGAAGATATCCCAAGAAGAAGATTGTGGTATACAAGACAACTCATTTGGTCTAAGACCCTACCACAGGGAAAGCCCTAACCTTTAGGCTCCGAGAGAGGCTCGAGAAAATAGAGATTGGTCGAACGACTTCGACTTGGTAGTAATGATAGAAGGAAGAAGCACTCGGTCCATCAAAGAATCGATTCCTAGTTTGAAGAATGCTTTAGAACGCAATCGGTTAAGAGTAGCCAGCCACAAAGCACATCTCAATGACCATCCACCAAACACCCTTGAAGGACCGCAAGTGCTCGGGAGACGGGATTAGACTTGGGGACATACCTAAAAGACGTGATCAACCAGTGCCGAAGGCAGCACCTATCGAAGTCGATGACCAACATTGGTTAGCTTCGTCTCCTTCAAGTTCAATTGGGAGAAATAAAGAAGGCACAAAGCCATAATGAACTCGACCTGAACAATCTACTCAATGACGAAATTATGGAAGAGCCGGTCCTAGCAAAATTCAAGCTTTCAACCATCAAGGCGTATGATGGGTCCAAGGATCTCGTAGAGCACTTGGATACATTTCAAGCATGGATGAAACTCTATGAAGTCCAAGATGCAATTGACCGTCGGGCGTTTTCATTCACACTCGCAAGACTAGTAAGGAGATGGTTCATGTAGCTCAAACGGAAGTTCATTTCCTCATTCATAGAGCTTGTTAGAGCCTTTTTCACCAAATTCTTGGGTGGGCGAGAAGAGAAAAAGTTGCTCACCCATCTACTGACCATGGAGCAAAGAAGCCACTTGATTCTTCGGAAGTACATAACACGCTTCAATAACGAGACGTTGCAGGTCGAGGGGTACACTGATGGTACGACCCTTATAGCACTTGTAGTCGGACTCAAAGACAAGAAGTTCATATGTCGAGCTACTGACTCGCACGCAAAAGTACATGAGCGCGAGGGAGCTAGTCAACTCCCAAGGAAACATTAAAGGGAAGCGCTCTGTTCTGGAGAGTGAGAAGAATTCAAGTCGTCGTGAGTCTGATTACAAGGAGTCACAAAAGCATAGGTTAGAGGAATGTCCAGTAAAGAAAGAGAAGGCCGACCGAAGAGGAGTACCACCTAGTCGGTTTGAGAAGTACACTCGAATAGTGGTTCCAGTAAAGCAACTCTTGATGGAGATTCAAGATAAGAAGGTGTTGAAGTGGCCGAGCAAGATGAAAGTTGTGTTCAATAAGCGAAATAACAACAAATATTGCCTATTTCACAGAAATCACTGTCACGCAACCTTGAACTGCTATGATCTGAATGAGTCCATAGAGTCTCTCATTCGAAGGGGACAGTTGGACAAATACGTGAGGGAAGGTGAAAAAGAGTTTGAGTCCCCAACAAGAAAGTTCAGTATATGGGGTTCAATAAGTCGGTCACACAACGACGCATTGGTGGTGTCCCTAGTTGTTTCTAACATCCGCATTAGAAGAATCCTTATTGATGAGGGTAGTTTAGCAGATGGTGATATCATTGAAAGCTTATGACGCCATGAAATTGAGAAGAGAAAGGCTCAAACACCCTTCATTGGGTTTGATGGGAGCACTCTAACCCCTAGAAGGTTCAATTGAACTTTGTGTAACTTTTGGTGAAGTGATAACATAGTCCTCCACTTTGTGACTTTTCTGGTGCTGAATGATAATTCTGTCTACAATGCAATGCTGAGAAGACCCATAATACACAGGTTAAGAGCGGTCACACCAACTTACCACCAACTAATAAAGTTCCTTATTTCTATGGGGGCGGGGCAAGTTCGAGGAGAACAACTGTCTTCAAGGAAATGTTACCACACAACCTTACGGGGAGTGGTAGGAGTTACTGAAGTAAAAGCCATCGAAGAAGAACCAATACTAAGGTGAGGTTGTTCAAGAAACAACACCTGAGGGGGAGGGATTAGTCCTTAGAGATAAATTTAAGTATTTCCTTTAGAGGAGCTGAGCGAGACACAAACTGTTAGCTGTAAGGACCCGACCAAACTAGGGTCACTCCTAGGCTACCCATACATGCATGTTTTAAAATAGTCTTAAAAAAACAGAAAACAAGATAATAAATGCCTCATTTAATAAGCAATAAAGATCGTCAGAAAACGGGTAAAATGGGTACCCAATTATTAAGAATTCAAATAAAGAAAACTAGAGAAAAACTCCTTAAACAGAAACTAGTTCGTATAAAGATCATTTAGACAAAATATGCAGTAAGAAGGAAATGCTCTAAACCCAACACCACTCAACACGAGTTCATGGTCTTTCCAGCCCCTCTTATCAACCATCCTGATAGAGTCCATGCGTACCTGTGGAAGCCACGAAAAGTAAGAGGGTGAGTTATAAAACTCAGTAAGGATCCCCAACCGGGATCAACACAATTAAGACAAATAACACATATAAATATGGAATAAAGTGTGGATAAGTAACATAAACATATGAGTTCCATAAGACTTATACTGTGTCAGGTGTTTAATGGATGGTGAAGGTGACTTCGGGGCTATCCCGAAGGGACATGCCAGTCCCGGGTCTCACGAGGTGAATCGTACACATCCGAGGCTACCCTGATAGGGAATGCCACTTTCGGGCCTTCTATTGGGTCACCTGCTCGTGAACTTATCAAAACATATGCATAACAGCCAGATAACATATATAACAGAAGTAAACAGTGAAAATCCACAATTGCATGAATAACCGGCAAGCAAGGCAGTCAACATTTTCTAAAATTCATCTAAGTTATCATACACGTGCAATTACTTAGTTATAGAACTCGCAAGTTACAGTAAATCCCCTTAGCGTGCTCGAACTGCTTCCCGAGGTCGTTTTCCAAGCTTAACTAGTCAAAATAGGGTAAAACAGTAAGAATGTGGCCTTGAAACCATAAACAATGGACTCATAATGTCAAAAATACCTAAAAAACCCTACCCGAAAAATTTTCGGCGAGTTGACGACGCCGCGTGGCCGGACGACGCTGAAATCCGTGCTGATTGCCAATGGTTGGCGGTCGGACGGCTGTCAGCGGTGACATTGGCAACACCCGAGTAGCTCTCGCTAGCAGCGACACAGAAACTACGTCAATGATTGGCTGTCGGCGCTAAAACGACGGTGCTATCAGCATTTGTCTGAGGCAATAATTTCCTTATCTGGCGGCTATCAGCGGCTGTCTGAGGCCAATTATTGTCTTGTATGGCGGCTATCGACAGTTGTCAGCTGAGGGTGTCGGATTTTACAGAAAAAAGGCAGCGGCGCAGATTTTGAGAGGGAATGGTGAAAACCTAATGATTAGGTCAATTTTGGCATTATTTATAAGGACAAATGAGCTGGAAAAATTACAAAATACCCCTAGGGCCAAAAAATGACCATTTTACCCCTAGTTTTCAAATCTCGACTTCACACTTCTCGAGATATGACTTTAATAATTACTTTTAACCAAAAATAAATTTCAAAATGACTCCCAAGATTTTCGGTAAGCCCAAAAAATACAAAGCTAAACTGGAACAAAAGGGATCGAAAGGCCGACTGTTACATTAGCATTGGTACAAAGAAATGAGTAAGTCATGTTACATTCCTACAAAGAAATGCGAACGTGTTTGCTTGGTCCGCTGACAACATGTCAGGGGTAGATCAAAGGTCATGGTCCACAGACTAAACGTCGATCGAGATCATAAGCTGGTATGACAGAAACAAAAGGCGTTTAACTATGAATGTAATGAAGTTATCACCGATCAAGTAGAAGACTATTCAATATGAAGTTCATTGAATAAGTACTTTACCTGGAATGGCTCTTCAACGTCGTTCTGGTTAAAAAGATGAATGAGAAGTAGAGCACGTGCATTGACTTCACTGACCTCAAGAAAACATATCAAAGGATAGCTTCCCGTTACCTCGTATAAACAACCTAGTGGATGCGACGATAGGGCATGAGCGACTAACCTTCATAGATGCCCGTTTAGGATACAACTAGATCATGATGCACCCTAATGATCAGGAAAAGACGCCCTTTGTCACCAGCAGAGGCATGTATTGTTACAACGTCATGCCTTTCGGCTTAAAGAATGGAGACGCTACCTATGAAAGGTTGGTCAACAAAATGTTTGCCTACCTGATTGGCAAATGCATAGAAATCTATGTGGACGACATGCTAGTGAAGAGCAAGCAGGTGGGAGGACATCAAAATGACTTGATGGAGGCCTTTCACACCTTATGACAATACATGATGAAGCTCAATCCGAGCAACTGTATATTTAGAGTTCGTTCAGGTCAATTCCTGGGTTTCTTCGTGCACTAGAGAGGAATTGAAGCCAATTTGGAGAAGATTTGAGCTCTATTAGAGTTGGAGCCTCCCAAAACGTTGAAGCAACTATAAAGTTTGAATGGGAAAGTAGCAGTCCTAAGTCGAGCCATTGATAAGTGCCTCAAGTTCTTCAAAAATTTAAAGAATAAGGGAAAGTTTGAATAAACCCTAAAATGCGGAAAAACCCTAAATGAACTTAAGGCATACCTAGGGGCTGCACCCATTCTATCCAAGCCAGTACTAGGAGATGACCTTTTCCTCTACTTAGCTATGTCAGAGAAAACAGTAAGCTCGATCTTGATCAAGGAAAGCGACAAATGTCAACAACTAGTATACTACACCTGTAAGGCCATGGTGGATGCAAAAATCTGTTATCCCTAAGTTGAAAAACTGGCATTGGCACTGGTGACATTGGTCAGACGGTTACGTCCATTAGCCCACAAGATAGTGGTGCTGACTAATTTCCCTCTACGTTTAGTCTTGCAGAAACTAGATGCCGCTGGAAGATTGATGAAGTGAGTGGTGGAGTTAAGCAAATACGATATCCACTACCAGACTAGACCCTTTATTAAAGAACATGCAGTAGCTGACTTCATTTTAGAGCTCACCCCACCAGTAGAGAAGACGAAAGAAATCCATATCCTAGAAGGTCCAAGAACATGGACTCTATATGTTGATCGGTCTTCAAACAGCAAAACTTGTAGAGTAGGACTGTTGTTGCAGTCGCTTGAAAGAGACCGATTTGAGTATGCCCTCTGATTCTACTTCAGGCATCCAACAATAAGGCTGAATACAAAGCTCTGATTGTTGAGTTACAGATAGGCACGACGATAAGAGCAAAGCAGCTCACCATCATGAGCAACTCCCAACTTATCATTAGTCAAGCATAAGGGTATACCAAGTGAAAAGAAAGGTGAATAATGACCTACTCGGAGAGAGCCAAGCAACTAGTAGCACGTTCACAGAGGTACAAATCAAACAAGTACCTAGGTCCCAAAATGTCAACTCCGACGTCTTGGCGAAGTTAGTCGTTGCTTATAAAATAGAGGTAGGTAGAACCGTGCCAGTTGAGATCTTTGACAATCCTAGCATCACCACCGAACTACTGCACGAAATTAGTGATGCAGCTCCAATATCACTCAAGACGTGGATGACCCTCTTCATCGAGTACTTAGTGGAAGGGAAGCTACCAAAGGACAAGAAAGAAGCCCGACGTCTGAGGTACAAGGCTTCCAAGCATGTGATGCAAGGGAATAAGATGTATAGAAGGGGGTACTCTTTACCCCTCCTTAGATGCTTAGATTTCAGCGAGGCCACTTATGCAATACAGGAGATACAGGAAGGCGTGCACGATAGCCATGACAAAGCCAAGTCCATAGTCAAGAAATTAATAAGGCATGGGTACTTTTGGCCAACCATGGCTGAAGACTCGAAGAAGTATGCACAATTTTGTGACAAATGCCAGAGATTGACTACTATCCAAAGACAATCGTTCGAGGTTCTTACAAGCATGATGGGAAAACCTCTTACTCACTAGCATTAGGGGCAGAAGTGGTTATCCCAGTCGAGATAAGACTTCCATCCCACGCATTGAGTTTTTTGACCAAGCACTAAATGACCAACAACTGCGGATGAGCCTAAATCTCCTAGAGGAAAGAAAAGATGCAACCCACATAAGAGTGGCACAATACAAAAGCAAAATTGCTAAGTATTACAACTCGAAAGTAAAATTGAAGTGTTTTAAGTCGGCGACTTGGTGTTGCGAAAGGTAATGCCTAACACCAAAGAAGTCAACAGTGGAGTCTTGAGGCCAAATTGGGAATAACCATACCAGGTCACCAAAATGGCTCATCCAAGCACTTACTACCTCGAGGATAAGGACGGGAATAAGATCCTCCATCCTTGGTATGCGGCACACTTGAAAAAGTAATTTCAAAAGAATGTAATTCAAGTTCTCAATAAAGTTGGCAATAAAAGTTTATTTTTCATCCTTCCAAAAGCTCTCTTAATTTAAGCTCCATTCTCTTTATTTTATCGTAATGCAAAAAGCTTAAATTAGGGGGTGCGTAAGAGGGGAGAAAGGATTAATACTAGAAAAGGCTTACATTTTATTCCAAAATTGGGAAAGAAAAAGTAAGTACTCAACAATCAACAAAGAATAAGTACTTATAAAAATGTTCTACTTCAAAGATTACATCAAAAAGTAACTAGTCATCAAGTGCTTTCCTAAGCCACGCCTACTAGTGCTTGGCCTATTAGGTGCGGCTTGTGTATAGTCAAACCTAGTCGAAGGAGGCCAAACTGGGTGGTCACTCTCAAGAAAATTGTGGAAGATGCGAGAGTTATAGTAAGCGACACATGTTGAATCGTTGGGAAACATAGACTCGAAAGCTAGAAGAGAAGGGTCTACTACCTTCTCAGTTGTAGTAGCATAGAGTGACTTGAAAAGTTGAAGTAAAATTAGGTAGTTGACCCCTTTCTGGATGCGGTATAGGGCCCAGATAATAGCACATATGCATGCTTTATTCTCTCGGATCACAAAGGTAGGAGAGCCTTTCACCAAGTTAGCCAAAGCATTCTTTAACTTCTCTTCAGCAACAGCTAACCCTCGATAAAGTTGAGCTATGGTAGACAAGTCATCCTTGTAAGCACGAGTAGCTGAACTTTGGGCTACCTTGGCGGAAGTCTAGTGGTCAACCAAGGCAGTCTCGGCAACACGTTGAGCTTCTTGAGTCTGAGCTAATTCCCACTTGAGCTTGTCAGAGTTTGAAGTCCATGAGAAGCATACATAACGCAAGTCCTCTGATAAATGCCGCGAAGCTGAAGCAAAGTGTATAAAGGCCTGCCAAGGAGAATAAAGTCAGTTTCAAAGACTTAACAAAAAATGCAACATAAAGAAACATTAACAAATATACCTCATGAATCAAGTAGGTTCTTTTCTTCAGAACTTGGGAGGTGTCCCTAGTCGGAAATGGTATGAAAAGAGTTTCAAGTTCAGACCATAGGCTAAAGAACAAGCTCATTTCCTCGGCAACATCCAAAGCAAGGGAGTAAGGTTCTAACAGACGGTAGGAGTCAAAACCAGGCGAAGGACCAAATGAAGATGTTCGAGGAGCACGTGGACTGTGACGAGCCGGAGAGAAAGCATAGTAAAAATGGTGCCTATCCCCCCATAGTTCAAATCCACCCCAAAGTCCAAATCATCGGGGAAACTCAGAGAAAAGGTGATCGCCATCTTGACCTATAGAAGGATGACCCTCCAATGTAAAGTCCATCGTCTCATTGGTGAAAGGCCACTTGAAAAAAACCATCTGTCATGCCAAGCTTTTTGGGGGAGAGGAGACCAATGGAGAAAGTTTGCTCCATGGGGTAAGGTATTATCCCACAGCCACGTTAGGGTGCGGAAAAAATCGATACAAAAGAGGAGATCCCGAGCACTAATGGAACCTTCAAAGCCAGTGTACCCCAAAGGCTATGAAATCTAAAGAACACATTTCAGGTGTTGGGAGCCACTTATCTCGGAGCCAGTCCACCCATGTACAAAAACTCCTAGAGAGAACGGGTAAGAGGTAAACAAACTTTCTTCTTAAATATGGTTGTATAAAGAGCCACCTCGCCAAGGGGAGGAGTACTATCATCTTCTTGGGTAGCTGGTAGCCTAAGGGTCACGTTGGAGGGAATACAGTAATTCATCCTTAGTTTATCTAAGTCACCTTGGGTCAAGACCAAAGCAACCAGTTCAGAGCCGGATCTGACCACCAATGCCTTATGTCGAGTTCTCTTTTGAGAAGAGGAGGCTAAAGTAGAATAGACTTCATTCTCGTAGTCGAAAGATAGAGCCATGGGCAAGATTCAAGGAATGCACCTAAAAGAAGCCAAAAATTGAAAAAATGCTAAAAAGTGGTGAGTCTTTAATAAAGGAAACCTACTTAGCCAAAATGCTAGAGAAGTGCTAAAAAGGTGGTGAGTCTTTAAAATGGAACCTACATAGCAAAAATTTTAAAGAAGTACCTAAATGTGTGGGATAATATCATAATTCTCTTCTTACTCTTATCAAAATTAACCTATTTTTTTATAAATTTTTGAAATATGTTTACTTTTTTTCATTTGTATTCCATTAATATAAAGTTCAAATTTATCATTTGTACTAATTTTTAAACTTTTTTTATTCTATATAATGTTAATTGCAATGTTCATAATAATTTTTGTTTGTTTAATAACGAGGGGAAGAAATGAATCGTGCTTTTTTCGATTCATGGGCACACATTTAAACCGTAAATTTTATAAGGTTATGTATAAATAGATGATACAAAATCATATACCTTAAAATTTTAATGTATCTTATTAATTAATAAAATCAAATATCAACCGACATTTAATTAATAATGAACATAGATGGACACAAAAAGTTAGAAATGATTTTGAAAGGAAGAATTATTTTGAGTGGTTTAGAAATGAGGAGTTATTTTGAGTCGTTTAGAAATGAGGAGTTATTTGAGTGATTAGAAATGAGGAGTATTTGAGTAGTTACAATAGCTCGTTTGGATGTAGTTTTTATAAGAGGATTTATAAGTCCTCACTTTCTAAATACCTATGAATCCACCCTCAAAACACTCTCACATGGTTGGCCATAGAGGTTAGAACTCTCTCGTAGAGGAGTCGACCAAGTCCAAGTAACTCTTATGACCATTACACCGTAAGGTAATAGTGGCCGGTAGTTACAATGAGAAGGCCTTGATCTCTTGAGGATCGGCCGTAGAGGTTAGAACTCTCCCATAGGATTCGACTGAGTCCAAAGTTACAGCTAGATTAGTTGATAATGATTAGGAGTTAAGTCGAATGGGTCAAGATTCCCCTTTAGGGGCAAACCGTGGAGGTGAGGACCCGTAAGGGTTGACCAAGACCAAAGCCGACCTCCAGGGAGATCAGTTGAGTGGGCTAACTCCAAGAGGGTCGGCTATGGAGGTTAGGTCTCTCTTGTAGACGAGTCGATCAAGTCCAAATAAAATTTAGGAACGTTGCACCTGTTTGGTGAAACATCATGGAGTTACACCGAGAAGGCTACACCCTTAAGGAGTCAACTATGAAGGATAAAACCTGCAAAGGTTGACTGTGTCCAAGTAACCTCCAAGTCAAGACCGTTACACCTCTAAGGAGTAGCGGTCAGGGGTTACACCGTTATTCATTCCCGACTTAATGACGAACGTTTGAAACGACTAACTATTAAGCCACCATTAAGTTAGCTACAACGGTTGCAAGTCCGACAGCTATAAGATGTCAGACCATTCTCTATTTCAAGCTAGCTGATTTCGTGCAGCAGTTCAGTGGTGATGCTAGACTTGTCTAGGATCTCTACTAGCACGGTCCTTGCCACCTTAATTTCGTAGATGGTCGCTAACTTTGCCAGAGCATCTACATTGGCGTTTTGAGACCTAAGTACTTATTGGATTTGTACCTCTACGAACAATGCCAGCAAATGCTTGACCTTTTCTAAGTAGGCTATCATTCGCTTTTCCTTTGCCTGGTACACCCCCGAAGCTTGGCTGATGATCAACTGAGAGTTGCTCATAATGGTGAGCCTTTTGGCCTTATCACCATAGCCATCTGCAATCCGACGATTATGGCTTCATACTCAACTTCATTGTTGGACGCTTGAAAGTTGAACCTGGGGCATACTTGAGTTGGTCCCCTTCAGGCGACTACAACAAGAAACTAGCTCCACAGCCTTTGTTGTTTGAAGACTAATCAACATGAAGCGTCCACATCCTTGAAACTTTAAGGACTCAGATTTCCTCCGACTTCTCCAGCGGTGGAGTGAGCTCCACGATGAAATTGGCTACCGCCTACCCTTTAACAGAGTGTTTGGCCTGGTAGTGTATGTCATACTCATTGAGCTCCACTGCCCATTTCATCAACCTTCTAGTGGCGTCCGATTTTTGTAAGACTTGGCTTAAAGGGAAGTATGTCAGCACCACTATCTTGTGGGCTTAGAAGTATGGACCTAATCGCCTAGCCAATATTACCAGTGCCAAAGCTAGTTTTTCAACTTCGGGATAACGGGTTTCTGCATCCATCATGGCCTTACTGGTATAGTACACCGGTCATTGGTGCCCATCACTTTCCTTTATCAAGATAAAGCTTACCGCCTTCTCTGACATGTCCAAGTAGACGAAGTGGTCCTCTCATGGAACTAGCTTGGACAAGGGAGGTGTAGCGCCTAAGTAGGCCTTAAGTTCATCCAGGGCTTTCCCACATTAGGGGGTCCATTCGAACTTTCCATTATTTCTTTAAAATTTTAAAGAAAGGGAGGCACTTATCTATAGCTTGGCTTATGAAACGGCTTAAAGCAGCTACCTTCCCATTTAAGCTCTACAGTTGCTTTAGCGTCTAAGGTGGTTCTAACTCCAGTACTGCCCGGATTTTTCTGGGTTGGCTTCAATCCCCTTTGGTGTATGAGACCAAAGACGCATTTGCTCAGATTGAGCTTCATCCTATATTGTCGCAGAGTTTTGAAGGCCTCCATCAGATCATGCTTGTCTCCTTCCACTTGCTTACTTTTTACTAACATGTCGTCAACGTAGACCTCCATGCTTTTTCTAATCAGGTGGGCAAACATTTTGTTGACCAACATCTGATAGGTTGCGCCCGCATTTTTCAGGCCGAAGGGCATTACATTGTAACAATACAAGCCCTTGCTAGTAATGAATGACGTTTTCTCCTAATCTTCGGGATGCATCCGGATTTGGTTGTACCGGAGTAGGCATACATGAAAGTTAGCAGCTCATGCCATGTCGTCCCATCCACTAGCTGGTCAATGCGAGGCAACGGGAAGCTGTCTTTACGACACGCCTTGTTAAGATCAGTGAAGTCAATGCATGTCCTCCACTTTCCATTTGGCTTTTTTACCAAAACAACGTTGGACACTCATATGAGGTAGTGCACCTCCCGAATGAACTTTGGTTTTACCAATCCATTTACTTGTTCGACAATAACCTCATTGCATTCATGATTGAACGCTCTCCACTTTTGGTGAGTGAGTTTGAGATCCCGGTCGACATTAAGGCGGTGGACCATTATATTTGGGTCTACCCCCGACATACCATCAACGGACCAAGCAAACACGTCTGCATTTTATTGTAGGAATTATACAAGACTCATACGTTGCTCTGAACTTAGGCCGGTCCCAATACTAACGGTTTGCATGTCGCTTAGCAATGACACCACTTCCAATTCTTCGGCAGGTTCTCCTCTGCCTCGCTCGAGGTGGGACGGAGGTCCATTTTCAAGGACTGACCTTCAACAGGTGCTGTCTTTTGGACAGCCTCACCTGGACCAGGTTCCCTTTCTATAGACTTCACTTCTCTGACCCCTACCACTCGCCGTAGGGCTGTGTGGTAGCACTCCCTCGAAGATAACTGTTTTCCTCATACTTGCCCCACCCCCATAGGAGTAGGAAACTTCATCACCTTGGTAGGTAAACGTGACCCTCCTTAACCCATGTATTTTAGGTCTTCCTAGTATTGCATTGTAGGCGCAATTATCGTTTACCACCAAGAAATTTACGAAGTAGAGGACTATGTTGTCTCCTTCGCCAAAAGTTATCGGGAGCTCGACTGAACCTTCAAGAGTCAGAGTGCTCCCACCAAATCCAACTAGGGGTGTCGAATTTGGCTTGAGCCTTTCTCTTCCCAGCTTAATGGTGTTATAAGCCTTTAGCGATAGTACATCCGTCGAACTACCTCTGTCAATGGTGATCCTCCTAACGTGGATGTTGGAGACGGTCAAAGACACCACTAAGGCGTCATTGTGCGGCTGGTGTAATGCTGCAGCCTCAGCAATAGTGAAGCCAAGTTTCTCGTCCACTATTATCATTACTCGCACTTCCTCACCCCTTAGCAAGCCTTTGGTTTGTCTCACCTTTTCTTTTCGACTCCGGTTGGATTCCCCTCCAGCCCACCCTCCAACGATGGTTCTAATTTTTGTTGGTGGTGGTGATTTTTCGCCTTCCCTTTTCTTGCTAGATGACTTAGACGTTTTCCACCCTCTTCCACGTACTTGTCCAATCGTCTTCTTCGGATGAGGG
This sequence comes from Cyclanthera cordifolia, assembly GCA_037832605.1. Classification (NCBI taxonomy): domain Eukaryota; kingdom Viridiplantae; phylum Streptophyta; class Magnoliopsida; order Cucurbitales; family Cucurbitaceae; genus Cyclanthera; species Cyclanthera cordifolia. The sequence continues at coordinate 16,538 of JBBMEG010011712.1, forward strand.
ACTCTATGAAATCCTTTAGATCATAGCAGTCCGAGGTTGCGTGGTCGTGATCCCTATGAAAATAGACAATATTTGCCCTTATTCCTCTTGTTGGATCCCGCCTTAATTCGGCTCAGCCACTTTAGCTCATCTTTATCTTGAATCTCTATCAAGATATGCTCTATGGGAACAGCCGTTGGGGTGTACTTTTCGAATCGGCTAGATGGTACCCCTTTCGTTCGGTCTTCTCTTTTTTCACTGGGTGTTCTTCCGCCCTTTTCTTTTGTGACTTTTTGTAGTCGGACTCGCGGCGACTTGTGAACTTCTCACACTCCGGAATGGAGCACTTTCCTTTCGTGCCTCCTCGGGAATTGACCAGCTTCCCTGCACTAATGTACTTTTGTGCTCTAGTTAGCCGCTCAATATAAGTGAGTGGAGCCTTCTTCCCTAGCGACCACATGAACTTTTCATCATTGAGTCCAGTTACCACCGCTGCAAGAGCTGTACTATCGATGTACCCTTCGACTTGCAGCGCCTTATTGTTGAAGCATGTTATGTATTCCCGAAGGGTCTCTCGACCTCTTTGCCTCACGGTTAATAGATGGATGATCGACTTTTTCTAATCTTGCCCACTCAAAAATTGGGTGACGAAGGCTCTAGCTAGCTCTCTGAATGAGGCAATTGACCCACTTAAGCTGCCTGAACCATCTTCGAGCCGGTCCGATAAGCGTAAATAAAAATGCTCGACACTTGATTGCGTCTCGGACTCCATGGAGTTTCATCCATGCTCGATACAAATCTAAGTGTTCTACGAGATCTGTAGATTCGTCATACCCCTTGATCTTCAAGAGCTTAAACTTTGCTGGGACGGACTCCTCTATGATTTCATCTATGAAATAAGGGTCGACCTGGTCGACCAAGCTGTCCAGGTTCAGTCCGTCTTGGTCCTACGCCTTCTTCATGCTCCCCAACTGATCTTGGAGAAGGCGAAGCTGAGCTGACCAAGCTGTCCAGGTCCTCCGCCACGCCCCGCCTCTCTTCGGTGTTGGTTGAGTACATCCCTGAGATCAGCTCCTAAGTATGATCAAGTCGTCATGGCACTTGGAGTTCGTGAGAGATGTGGGGGATGACCATCGTGTGGTACTCCGTGACTGACTACTTCTGACTGACTGCGTTCAGGAAGACTCCTCTACTTTGGAACCAATCCCCTAGTGAATCGAGTGCTCCCTCCTCCAATCATTATCGCTAGTCGAAGTCGTTCAACCGGTCTTCAATGTCGGGAAGGAGCCTTTCTTGGAGCTTTCGTGGCTAGGGCTTTCCCTTTGGCAAGGTCTCGAACCAAAGACGCTAACTTCTCTATCCCGGCCTTTTTCTTGGTTATCACCTTACCACTTCCTGCAGTGCTTGTTGGTTTTCAGCAACGACAGTCTGAGCTGGAGGAGGTTGTTGGAGTAACTCCACCTGGCGACTCAAACGCTCCGTCATTCCTTGCACTTGTTCCTCCAAAGGTGCAAACTTCGGATCTGCACAGTCTGGTTCTTGCCTGGTTACCGCACCCTCAGGATCTGGGTGGTTCTCGACATGAACATTGTTATAGCCTCTAGAGGCAATTCTTCTCAGAGCGAGCTCAACGTCCAAGTCTCCTTCGACACCATGGTGGTGGTTGTTCTCAATGTTAGACATTTTTACAGAAAAGTGTGTAAGAATCAAGCTTCTTAGGTAGAACACTATTTTGTCCCCACAGACGGCGGCAACTGTTGATGCCGAAAAATGGTCAACGGATATCTATAGTATGATTTGCATTACCGAGGACGAAAATTCTACAAAAAATAACAATTTAGGACACACTGTTGTGGTGTGAGCCACATGGCCTCAGATGCCTAAGTCAGTAGGAGTTTTAGGAGAGTAGCTTAGAGGACTTTTAGAACTAAGAATGGCTTAAAAATACTTAGCGTAGGTTTGCTTAGGATTTGCCTCCCCTGAAATGGAGAATGATCTGACTCCGTTGCAGCTCACTTATGGGTGGCTTAATGGCTGGCCATTGGAAACGTCCGTCATTAAGCCGGGAATGAATATCGGTGTAACTCCTAAATTTTACCCTTTGGAGGTGTAACGACTTTGACTTAGGAGTTACTTGGACTAAGTTAACCTTTGCAGGTCCTCACCTCCACGGCCGACCCCTTAGGGGTGCAGCCCTCTCGTTGTAACGTTAGGACGCTACGGGTGTGCAGCGTCTCCAAGTGCTACTTGGACTTGGTCGACTTATCCACAGGAAAGTCCTAACATCCACAACAAATCCACTCGGGTTGGCCTACTCGACCGTCCTTCTCAGAGGTCGGCTTTAGACTCGGTAACCCCTTACGAGTCCTCATTTCCACGACGAACCCACTCGGGTTGACCTACTCGTTGTAATTGAGAACGCCACGAGGTGTAGCGTCTCAATGCGTTACTTGAACTTGGTCAACTCCAGACGGAGAGTCCTATTATCCACAACCACCACTCGAGCTGGCCTACTCGTTGTAACCCGAGGACGCCACGGGATGCAACGTCTCTAAATGTTATTTGGACTCGATTGATTCGTCGACCGGAGAGTCGTAACCTCCACGACCAACCCACTTGGGTTGGCCTACTCTTTGTAACGGGGACACAACGGGGTGTAATGTCTCCATGCGTACTTAGACTCGATCGACTCTAAGGGAGTCCTGACCTCCACGACCAACCCACTCGGGTTGGTCTACTCGTCGTAACTCCTGGCAGTTATTAGTGGATCTAGTCGTTACTTTGACTCGATCGACTCTAGGGGTGTCTTGACCTATACGGCTTTCCCCCTAAGGGGTGTTCGCCTTCTTTTATCGGACCCGAAAGGGTCGAGGCTGCAAGGGCCGACCCTTAGGGGGTCGAGGCATTTGGCCGACCCCTAGAAGGGCCAGACTTACTTGGCCGACCCCCTGAGAGTCAAGGCCTCCATTTTGCTGACCCTCGGGGTAATAGCATCGGCTTGGCCGACCCTTGATGGGTTGAAGCCTTTATTTGGTCGACCCTCTAGGGTCAAGGCTTCCAGTTGACCGACCCTCGGGGGGTCAGCAAGGACTTAGCCGACCCCTTTAACGTCAAGGCCTCTATTTGGCTGACCCCTGGGAGTCAACATGGACTTTGGCGACCCCTTGGGGGTCGAGGCCTCCATTTGGCCGACGCTCGGAGGGTCGGCGTTGGTTTGGTTGACCCCGGGTGGGGTCCCAGCCTTTTCCGAGTATTCCTGAATATTTTGGCCTATAACATTATTTAAGAAACAAGGTCGTCATTTATTCCATTAACCACTGAAGGATACTTTGCCCAACTTCCAATTTTGTCTTCTTGGTTTTTTATTTTCTTTGTATGTCTCCCATCATTATTGACAACACTTCATGGGATCTTTGTGTAAAAGCTTGCCAGATTGGTGTTAGATAATACTTATATGTTTTATTAGATTATTTCTAAATATCTCAAAGAAACACACGAGGCTAAAACATTGGAAGGAGAGTACAGTAAAGGTATTACAAATGCACGTGAACACAACAAAATGAGTTAAGTATAGGCTTGATTGAATGTGTTTTAGTTGTTTTATAGGTTGAATCTTGATAAATAAACTTTGATTTTTTTCTTCTTTTATATTGAAATAGTTTTGTTTTTTAAGTATGTACTTTTGATCAAGAAATAAAGTTTTAGTCTATATGAAATGTTATAGGCTAAAATATCCCGAAATACTCGGACAAGGCTAGGACACTTCCCGGAGTAAGCCGAATAATGTCGACCCCCTAGGGTCGGCCAAGTCCATGCCGATCCCCAGGGGTCGTCCAAGCCAATGCTGACCTCAGGGGGTCGGGCAAGCCCATGCCAACCCCCAGGGTTGGCCACGAGAGACCGAGAACCCCCGAGGGTCAGTCGTGGCTGCGTGAACCCCGTTTGGGGTCGGCCAAGGCCAGTTCGGCTATTTCGAGGTCGGCCAAAGTAGGTATAGGTCCTCCAAGGCTGTGGAAGTTAGGACTCTCTCCCAAGAGTCGACCGAGTCTAAAGTAATGACTAGATCCGCTGATAATGACCAGGAATTACGTCGAGAAGGTGAGGACCCGTAAGGGTTGACCGAGACCAAAGTCGACCTCTAAGGAGATCGGTCGAGTGGACCTGTCCAAGTAGGTTGGTCGTAGAGGTTAGAACTCTCATGTGGATTAGTCGACCAAGTACAAGTAACGCTTGGAGACGCTGCACCTCGTAATGTCCTAGGGTTACATCGAGAAGACCGCACCCCTAAGGGATCGACCGTGTAGGTGAGAACTTGCAATTATTGGCTGATTCCAAGCAACTCCTGAGTCAAAGCCTTACACCTCCAAAGGATAACGATCCGGAGTTACGCCCGTATTCATTTTCGGCTTAATGACGAACATTTCTAATGGCTGACCATTAAGCCGCCTATAAGTGAGGCTCAACGGTTACGAAACCGATAGCTATAAGAAGTCAGATCACTCTCCATTTCAAACCAAGCTAATCTAAGCTAAACTATGCTAAGTACTCTTGTAAGTCGTTCTAAAAGCTACCTCTAAATTACTCTCCTAAACTCTTACTGACTTAGGCATCAGAGGCCCTATGACTGACACCACACCGGTGTGTCCTAAAATGGTTCTTTTTCACAGGCTTCTCGTTCTCGGTAAACAAATTGTACTGTGGATATTTGTTGACCATTTTTCGACATCAACATGAAATTTAGATAAAAAGTAATCACTTTCCAACAAATTTCAAGACTCAAATTAAATAATCAAAATTTAGATACAAGAAATTTGACATTTTTTAGGTGTGGTTGAGCTTAGTTTTTTGAAATTTTGCTGTAGGTGGCAATATTTTGATTGTATATTTTAATTATATACATAATTTTTTAGAAATATTTAATCTATAGCTGAAGTTTGAGCTTTTTGAATATTTCAATTTTATCATTCACTATCCATAATTGAAGACTATTAGGTGGTGATTGGAGACTATAATAATTAAAAATATTATTGAAAATTATTTGAGCACATAAACTTTTTTTTGTCTTTTTACTGGCCCATCCAAATTTTCTGATAGGTATGAATCTAAAAAGTCGTTATCCTAATTTTTATTTTTTTTTATCATACATGAAAGGTTCCTCTTTTTTGTCTTTTCTAAAGAAAAATGCATTGCTTAAAATGATCAAATATTTGGTAGTAATCATATCATTGAGACAAAAAAAAAAAAACACATAATTTCACCATCTTTTCATTTTGTCAACCTCGCGTGATTTAAATCACCATAGTCTAAATTTTCTTAAAATATTTCATTAAAAAATCTGAACCTTTTCCCATTTTTTTCGGAAAACCCCAATTCTTAATGAAAAGAAATCAAATCAAACATATAATTAGTATTCAGTAATAGATGTCTAAAAAATAGATGTTTCAATCAATTTAAACCAATAAAAATGTGATAGATTGAACCTATTTTGTTGATGTATTGTCTCTTTCTAAAAGTTACTGAAAATTAATCAAAGGTTTTAAATTTCATATGGAAAAGTTGAATAAGAAGTAAATTTATGTAACGCCCTCTATTTTTAAATTTTCCATCTAGATTATTTTACAATTACCGTTATGTTCGTATCAAAATTGTCTATAGAGGTATTTTGTAATTTAATATTCCTAGGGCATTTTTGTACTGTTGATGCCGAAAAATAGTCAACGGATATCCACAGTACAATTTATTTACCGAGAACGAGAAGCCTGTAAAAAGAACAATTTTAGGACACATCGGTGTGGTGTGAGCCACAAGACCTCTTATGCCTAGTCAGTAAGTGTTTAGGAGAGTAATTTAGAGGCAACTTTTAGAACTTAGAACGACTTACAAGAGTACTTAGCGCAATTTAGCTTATATTAGCTTGGTTTGAAATGGAGAATGATTTGACTTCTTATAGCAGTCGGTTTCATAACCATTGTGGCTCACTTATGGGCGGCTTAACGGCCAGCCCTTAGAAACGTCAATCATTAAGCCAGAAATGAATACCGGCATAACTCCTGCTCGTTACCCTTTGGAGGTGTAACAACTTTGACTAGGAAGTTACTTGGACTCAGCCAACCTTTATAGGTCCTCACCTCCACGGCAAACCACTTAGGAGTGCGACCTTCTCGATGTAACCCTAGAACGTTACGAGGTGCAGCGTCTCCAAGCGTTACTTGGACATGGTCGACTCGTTCGCAGGAGAGCCTAATCTCCACGACTCACTCGAACTGGTCCACTTGACCGACCTTCTTAGAAGCCGGCTTTAGTCTCGATCAACCTTTACGGGTCTTTACCTCCACAGCTCGCCCTTAAAGGGGGGTTCTGGCCTTCTTTGCGTAACTCTTGGTCGTTATCAGCGGATCACATTATTACGTTGGACTCGGTCGACTCCTAAGGGAGAGTCCTAACCTCCACGGCTCATCTTCGGGAGATCTAGACCTACTTTGGCCGGCCTCGAAAGAGCTAGATTGGCGTTGACCGATCCCCGGGGGATCGACATGGGCTTGGCCGAATTCGCGGGGTCGGTATTGGATTGGCTGACCCCCTAAAGGGTTGGCATGGATCTGGCCAACCCCTTGGGGGTCATGACCTCCATTTGACCGACCCACTGAGGTCGTGACATCCATTTGGCCGATCCTCGGGGGGGGGGGGGGAGGGGGGACGACATTGGCTTGCTTGACCCCTGAGGGGTCGGCATGGACTTGGCCGACCCCTAGGGAGTTTGCATTGGCTTGGCCGACCCCTTGGGAGAAGTGACCTCCATATGGCCGACCCCCTAGAGTCGTGACCTCCATTTATCCAATAAATTAATCAATTCCTTATTAATATTTATCAAATAAATATTAAATTAATACATCCACTATATCAATTTTCAATTTTAATAAATTAAATTCTATGCTTCTATTAATTGTCTCACATAATTAATCTTTGAATTTGAACTCTTCAAATTCACTTTCTAATAAAATGGTATGCTAACAAGTATGTGCTAGCCCAGGACCAATGAACTTATAGGTTGAGAGCTACAACGGCTCGAGATCTAATCCATATTAGTTAACATTAGGCCTATTCTACTAAAGATCTATGCTGACCTCTTTCGTGCTATAGGATAAGTTACGTTCAGGGATATAATCGATCATCTGTCATATGACCATTCATGAGCTTGGACAAGAAATTTGTTCTACCCTTATGATTACATCTTTCTCCTTAATTTTCACTTATTCCTCTAATGGACAATGTTATTTATAGTTCCACTATAAACTAGTGTCATCTCGGGCCAATGAGAGGCGAGATCCCTTTGTTCAAGCCTTAGAATCATTTCTTAAGGGAAGAACTCTACATCTTCCTCAATATTTAGGAAGGCTTGAATTTCTTTTTATGATGTTGCATCCAGTCACTCACAATTGTCAATGTGGAAAGCTTATTGACCCAACTTTGTTTGGCTGGTTTCACCCATGAATATAAATGGAAGTTTTCATAAAGTATGAGTTCACAATTCATTCAAGATTAAGATCACATCGACATCTGATCATCTATAGTGAAATAATTAATGCGAGTCTATAATGGAATTACTAAACCGATCACAAAACTTCTGGTCCCGTCTTATGCAAAAACTTCTTTTTGCATAGACACCTCCACTTACATGTATCCACATGAACAACCAGGACCAAGTCGTTTGCAACTTTTGCAAAGCAAGTCTTACCAACAATGTCACCATGACACATGGGCCCTACCTTAGTACGTATAATGTAGTTGTTTAAGGTTATTAACTTCGAACTACATCCACTTGTATGTCCTACTTATTGTCCAAGTGTTCATCCAAATAACCATGAGCGTATTGCTATTAATTTCCTTAATGCGATATAATTGAATGGTGTTTAAATATTAAATGTGGAATTAATGAAAATAATAACACTCATTAATACTTGAAATATCACGTTAAATGTCTGTCAATAAATGTTTTGTTCTTTAATTACGAACTATTAGGCTTTTATGGCACAACCTCTAACAAAAGCGTCATTTGATGTGTAGGGGTGAGAACAGCCAATGATGTTGATTCAATATGCTTCCATGTTTGAAATTGTTGTTGTGAGTAGCTAGGAATGTAACTTCATAAGATGAAAATCACTTCTTTCCTATTGGTGCAGAAGTAGATGAGTTGTTCTCTTAAGAACTAAATCCAAGGGTTAAGCAAAGGGTACCTGCCTCTCACTGGCTAGACAGAATATTATTTCATAGTTGGACAATAAATACTTGTTAATTTGAAAAGTCTGAGTGTATAAAGAGAAATATGTAATTATAGGGATAAAATCAACATATCGGGAATTGTGGGGTAGAAGCATGCATTTAAACGTGGCGGAAGCGTGTGAATAACAAACATTTCACTTTAATTAATCTAACTAATTAACTTTAGATTAATCCAATTAATCTAATTAATTAACTTTAAATTAATCCAATTAATCTACATGGAATTTATCCTAGGTGATTGACAAGTTGTTAATGAAAACTCACCTTTCTATGGTGCACCGAGTGCTTGGTGGGAAATTTTTTAGAGAAGGGTGCTTGGAAGTATTTTTCTCTAGAGGAACTCAATTGCAGTCAGGTTTCTCTATTTGAGAATTATGTTACTCTCTATTGGATATATTAATAATTGTTTAATTATAGATAATTAAATAAAAGATAATCATTCAATTAATTGTGTATCACGTTTTCATTTGATGGGAAGGTGGATGGAGCTCTATAAATAGACTTGTTAAAAGTTTAGACTCTTCACTCTACACATCAGAACCTAGTTGCCACAAATGAAACACGCCAATTTTTCCCCTCAAAAGTTCTCTCTAGGGGTTTACATAGGTTGGATTGATAGAAATGTTTTGATTAACTAAAAATTCTTGTTGGTCACTTTTCAAACCCAACCAACCTTAATTTAATAGACAATCGAATCTAACTTAATACTTACAGATTGGAAGCTCAACAACCCGAGATCTAATCCATATTCGTTAACAACATGAGTATTTCGCTTAAGGCATGCAGTGATCTCTCTCACATTGTAGGATCCACAACGTTGTTCTTGTCCATGCACATAAAAAAAATTCTTTCATAAGGAGTCCATAACTCATTCAGGATTAAGTTCATACTAGTATACGATCATCCTAGTGAAATATTGATCCATGCCTACGAAAAAATTACTTATGTACTCAGATCAAATATTTCTAATCCAGCCTTGTGCAAAACTCTTTTGCATAGACACTGCGCTAACATGTTTCGACATAAACAACGAGTATCATGTTGTATGCAATAGTTGTAAAGCAGGTCGTGCCAACAGTTTCACTAGGACCCGACTCCCAACCATAACCTATATACTATAAACGTCTTTAGGTTAATCAATTGAACATACATCTACTTTGTACGTCCAACATACTTGTCCACTTTTCATAATTATAACTATAAGTCTAATATCGTTATCTAATTAATGTGTTGGTTTGGATAATCCGAAATTAAATAAATAATTAATTAGTAACTCTTTATTAATTACAATCGAATATAATAAATGTTCTTTAATTATAAACTACTAGGATTTCAAGGAACATATCCTAATACACACAACCCAACGTAAAAAATCATAACTTGTACAATGATACAGAACAAGACCTGCACAAGCATAAGAAAACATAGTAAGAAACAATTGACTATACAAATATAGTTAACCAGATACTAAACCAATAAAATGAACCTAACAAGTGGCTATAGAATAGAAAATTACCTACCTGCCTGAAAATAGAGACAGACATGAAAACAAGGCATTGACTTGTGGCTTATGCATGGTAGCACGTTGAGCTGTTGGCAGTGGCACTAGTCGAGAGGCCTCAATGTGGCTGACAGAGATGCATTGATAGTGGGGCTCGACCCCAATGCAAGCACTAGGCAAGGGAGATTAAGGATACAGAACCAATAAAATTAATCTAACAAGTGACTAGGGAATAGAAAATTACCTAAATGCCTGAAAATAGAGACTGACATGAAAACAAGGCATTGGCTCGTGGCTTATGCATGGTAGTGCGTGCAACTATTGACAGTGGCACCGGTTGAAAAGCCTCCACGTGGCTACGAGAGGTGCATTGATAGTGGGGCTCAACCCGAGTGCAAGCACTAGCTAAGGGTGATTGAGGCGTGTAAAGGGCATATGTTGGGGTGTGAGTGATGAACGTGTGGCAACGATGCTCAGGTGTGCGGGATGAATGACGAGTATGCTGGATCGGTGAAAAGGGATGCATGTCATGGGTAAAGTGGTGGCTTACACTAGTTTGTACGTTAGTAAGGGTGCACAGAGGCAAAGTAGAGAAAATGCATTGCACGGCTGTAACGCCCGTGGTCTAAAATTTAGAACGGCTTTGAAATGCGCATCTGGCCCTTTTACGCCTTAACATTCCCCTGCATTTCCTGCGACCTGGCCACGTTAATTAACCTTAAAGCACTTCTAAGAATGAAGACTATCCCCACAGACCAACACGGGTCTTTTCAGCATATTTTGTCCTCACTTACATGCATCATAGGAAAAAAATCCTACGAGGTCACCCAATCTAAGACTACTCCAAGCTAAGCACGTTAAACTGTAAAGTTTCTAGGATTGAGCCATCGAAAAGGAAGGTGCACCTTGATGGTATATGTAGTATAAATCAATTCTATTAAACTTTGGAATCCATTCTATTATCAGATGTTGACTCGGTTCATTCATGACCCCTCGTAAACTCGGGTGTTATATGCCTACCAGCTTCCGCTTTGGTTCATCCTAGAATCACATCTTACTGGGAGAGGTATCGCTTTGATACCATTTATAACGCCTATGGTCCAGAATTTAGACCGGCTTTGGAATCCAAATCTGACCTCTTTAGGCCCCGATACTCCCCTACATCCCTTGTGACTAGGCCACGTGAACTAACCTTAAATTTCTAAGAATGAAGACTATCTCCACAGACCAACATGGGTTCTTTCAGCATGTTTTGTCTTCACTTACATGCATCCTAGGAAAAATCTTACGAGGTTTCTCAATCTAGGACTACTCCAAGCTAAGCTCACTTAACTATGAAGTTTCTACAATTGAGTCACCGAAAAAAAAAGGTGCACCATTGGTATAGGTAGTATAATCAATTCTTTAAGCCTTTTTATCCCAAGGATCTCTTTTATTCATATATGAATTCGGTTCATTAATGTACCCCTCACAAACTTGGGTGTTACAACGACACTAGGCGATGCAGTGACGAAGAGTGGGGAACTATGTGTCACTCGGTGACGAGCGTGGAAGAAGGATACTAGTAGATTGGCGGCAAACACATAAGCTACTCGAGAAAGAGAATCGCAATCAGGAGAGGCACAATTGCTTCGACAACATGCCACAAGACAGATGGTCCTCGACGGGGAGCGCAATCAAAGGAGGAGGGTGGATCGCAAACAACGACATTTGCAATGGCGTTCTAAGTGCGACACGGCTAGATGGATAGAGGGTGCCAACCAAGGGAGTTCTCGAAATCTCTCTCTCAAAAACTCTTTGTATGAAACTACACAAGAATGATGTTTTCTCATGCTACAACTTTTATGAAATTACACTTTCACCCCAAACTTCCTACTTTTTTGAAATTACACTTTCACCCCAAACTTCCTCGAATAAAAAAAGAGTCCAAAACTACAAATTAATTACAAATTTGTCCTAATGGGTAACATGACCAAAATATCACTAGGGTTAAAAACGTCTAGAAAATCCGTCGAAATATTAATATTCAAACCTAAAGAGTATGAAGCGTTGGATGCACGCATTTGCAACACCCCATCTACAAATTTCATATTTGTTGTCTATTGATTATGTTTAGTTTTGTCATGGTTTGCCTTCATTGTCTACCTTAGATATGTATGTTAACAACTTTTATTGAGGTCTCACAAGCTGTTATACAACGGGGAGCCACTCAAGATTCGTCTAGAGAAGTAAAAAGTAAGTGGGAGGCTGGTTGACCCGGTCCCATGAGTTAGTTCATCACCCATCCAATGAGTTGGGTTGGACTTAATTAATTACCCGACCCTTTGGGTATATTTATTTGGGGCTGAATTTTACGTCATATAAAATTGTCGATATATGTAAGCTAAAATTTTATGATAATATATTCATTAATTTGAACATAAATTAGCATAATTTTTCTATTGATTTTTCTTTTTTTGAAAGGAAAAAAAACCCCTCCATGATCAATATAGTCTCATACTTATATTCTCCTACTTATATTACATAATTTATTGGTAAAAAGGCTAATAAGAAATCAAAAAATTGTGAATTCAAACCGTAAGGGTCACTTATCAAGTCGAGATACGTGCAAGTTTCCTTCCGGTGAATACACTTAGCAAAATCTAGATATAGGTTTTGTGGGTTTTTTTTTTAGGGTTTTAATTATCAAGCACTCGTTCGTGTAGTCAAAAAAATTGGAGCATTTAAGTGCTTCAAATAAGTGCTCGATAAATTCACAAATAAATACTCAATAACCCCACAAATAAGTGCTTTAATTTTTTTATTACAATCACTCTGCCAAAACCACCGTACAAATAAGCAATTCTAAACACTTAACTAAAATTATCAAACAAACGAGCTATTACAAAAACAAAAATTTCTAAACACTCCTAATAACTCCTCAAACCTAAACACTCAAAATAACGCTCTATAATAACACTCTATAAAATCTCTATAAATTTATTTTTCTGGTTGCTTTGAAGATTTGAACTGTTTTTTTTTTTTTTCCATAAAAAACCTGCTCAATATAAAAAAATATATAAAATTTACATATTGTAAGGACCTAAAAATAAACAAAATACAAAAGTTTTAGAAGAAATCCCAATGCTATGAAAAATGGCTAAGACAAAACAAAATAAAGGTACATAAAATTCGTCAGTAATTATGTTTTTTCCTCTTTTTTTTTTCTTTTCTGTCAGCAACCACATTCTAGTATTTAAATCATGATTATTTCTGATCTCTAAACTAAAATTAATCAAAGGCTCATTTTTCTCTCATCCCATTTCAGCTTCAAACGTTGTTCTTCTTTTGTAACTAATTAATTTTATATATAACTTGCTAATTTCTTCTCTAAAGCTGTTGTTTTCTTTTTTAGGCAGATGACTTCCATCACCTTCACCATTTCTCCCTGTGCAGCCTGCAAGTTCCTACGTCGAAAATGCCTTCACGATTGTGTTTTCGCCCCGTATTTTCCTCCCGAGAAGCTTCAAAAGTTCGCCAAGGTTCACAAGATCTTCGGCGCTAGCAATGTTAGCAAACTCCTGAACGGACTCCAGCCGCACCTACGGGAGGATGCTGCGAGCTCCCTCACCTACGAGGCTGAGGCGAGGATAAAAGACCCCGTTTATGGTTGCGTTGGAACCATATCCATCCTCCAAAGGCAAGTCATAAAGCTTCAAAACGAACTCGATGCCACCAATGCCGACCTCATTCGCTACGCCTACAAATTTCCCGCTCCATCTCCGTCTTTGATGAGCCATGAGGGAAGCTCGTCTACCTCTAGCTATGGACACTACTATTCTCCATGGAGCAACAGCCATGGAACTTATGAGTCAGATGACCACAACAAAGAAGAATACAAGTAAAATTTTCCAATATGTTGATAATGGGTGTGCAATTTTTATACATTTTGATTGATAAATGTAAACAATAATTAGTTATATAAACATATATAAATATGTGTTGTATATTTGAGGGATCATTGGATTTTGGAGTTGATAAGAGGAGAGGAGAGAAAACAGAGGAAGAAGAGAAAATTGAGTAAATTGGAGATATGTAGTATTTGTTTGCGAATTGGTGTTATAGATAGAAGAGGTTGTAAAAAAGTTCATTGGAATTTGTATTTTAGAAGAGAAAATGTATATTTAAATTAAATTTAATATGAAGTTTGATTGAGATTTGTATTTTATGAGAAAATGTGTTTATTTTAGATTAAATTTGATATAAATTTGATTTGAGGTTTGATGAGATGTTGGAGAGAAATTGAGGAGAGGTTGAGAAAGAGTTGGAAAGAGATTATGATGTATTAAAAACAAACAATGGTTTGCTCTCCCCTACTTCTCCCCTAAATCCAATCACCCCTCGTGGGCTGTTTTGTTAAAGGTTTTTAGAAATTGGGTGGGAACTAGCATTAGGTGCTAGTGTTTAGGGTTATTTTTTTCCAAAAGCTATCGGGTAGTGAGGGGAAGGATGTGACCATATCAGGCGCCACGTGGCGCAATAAAAAAGTGCCACGTGGTTGACTTGATTTTTTTTTTTTTACTTTTTTTAATAGTTTTTATAATTTTTTACTTTTATTTATTCAAATATTTTTTATTTAAAAATACTCATAAATGTCACATCATATAAAAAACAACAAGCACTTTTCATAACTCATCCATAACCACTCTCATACAAAAAAAAATTAATAAAACCTCTTTCTAAACACTCTACCAAAACGTTTAAACAAACAAGCTATTACTAAACATTCAAAATAACTCTTTCATAAAATTTCAAACAAACACCCAATCTTTTCTCATGCACCTGGTAAGATTTCTCATTAAAAAAAACCTATATTATTAATGGTTATTGTTATGACGTAAAATATGGCCCGGAAGTCTCGGAAGAGGCCGGGACCCGAACAAAGGACAAAAGAACCAAAGCCGACCCCCCGGGGGTCGACCATGCCTTTGACGACCCCCCGGGGGTTGGCCAGGCCTTCGCCAACCCCCTAGGGGTCGGCCATCTCCATTCCTGACTCCTCAGGAGTCAGCCTCGCCACTACCGACCCCCCGGGGGTCGCCTAAATGGAGGCCACAACCCCCAGGGGTCGGCCAAGTCCATCTCCGACCCTCCGGGGTCGGAGTAACAAG
>JBBMEG010011796.1:12421-31404 GCA_037832605.1 Cyclanthera cordifolia
CTATTTCAAAAATGATGAGACTAATCTAAATATCATATAGTCAAGGTCCTGAAGAATCTGCATATTTTCAATGTGAGACAAATGATTACAAAATGAATATCTACAACTATTGATAGACTGATTATGACTTAACTAGCATAAATGTTTACATATAGAACATCGTAATTTTTGAATCAAAATAATTATCTTAACTATAAACATGCTACACGAGCTATGTAATTCACTTATCAATTGATATGTATAGGAATGAACCAACTAACAAATTTTGAATGAACCAACTAACAAATTAAACAACTATGTTACTTGAGTGAAAGAACATTAAAGTCAGTACTAGATTCAAAACCCTATACTCATATTAATTGCAAAGAACACTGGTTTCTGATTTATGAGGAATAGATAGAAGGAAATTAAAGGCGATTATCATGAATAATGTTCGAATGAACAGAGATGAGATAATAATATTAAAAAAAAAACACATAGAGGACATCATAGGGCGAATGTGAGGGATGAGAAGTACTTACATGATATGGCTCTCACTGAGCCAGATTCAGTGAGAATCATACCAAAAATCGTCTTCTTAGGGAGAGGTTTTTTCAACAACCAATCCATTCGAAACCGGAAAAGCGGACGGGAAAACTCCAAATGGGTAGACAACGACAATATTCGGCCACGCCGAATTGGCAGCAAAAACATCAGATCTACAAAGAAGACGATAGATCTGAGTTAGAAAAAGAGCAACTGAAACGAAGGTGAATAGTCACGAAGAAAAAAATTGATAGAAAGCTACAAAACGAGTATCAAACAACTCAGAATTGAAAGTACAACAACTTTAATAAAGAACATTTACGACGAATCCTCAAGAATTGTCTCGAATTAGACGAGCAATAACAAGAAAAATATTGAAAAGAAAAATTAAATGAGAGAGAAACATGCATGAAAGAGAGAGTTTTCGGCTAAAGATAATTAACCTGAGTTACAAAGAAAAATAGGCTGGAAAAACGAGTTGATGGAATGCGCTTTCACAAGGAGTGAAAAATGCGTATATATAACGCGCTTTGACAAAAAACGGGAACCCGGGTTTGGAAAAATCGTGGGACAAACGCGCCCTAAACGAGTATCTCTCGAGGAACATTTTATGTACAACATGTTCGCTAATATAGGTTGTATAACACCAATAGACACGGGTATAACCCTAAAGAAGGATCCCAATATACGATTTATGACAATTGATCATTTGCCAATGAGATGTGAAAATTAGGCACTAATATGCATACATATCAAATATACATAGATTATAGGTCATACATACACATACACACGACACGTTCGTGCATAAGCTCTATAAATAACCTGCATATTAGAATATACCCAGACACCCTTCAAAAAATCGAAAAAAAAAAAAAAAAAATCATACAAAGTAAGGATTCTATTTTGATGACAAATATCTTTAAATCAAACTTGTAGTACACAGTAACAATCAGTTGCAAGAATGAGAGATGATCCTATTGGAAAACGACAAGTGATCTTAAGAGATTTGAAAACTTACGATCACGAAATATTTCTAGAGAACCTGATGACAGAGGTCTATTCATGGTTAGAATTATGTTGTCATTGTGGATTTGGAGGGATAATCTCTTGGTGGATTATGCTTTATCATCTTATATTTGTGAGGTCCTTTACTTTTAAGTATGAAACTACATTATATTATCCCTAAAGTATATAAAACAATACATATGTGTAGGAGTTGAGGGTGCGTTTGTCTTCTCAGGAGTTGAATAACTTCATTTTGGTTTAGACACTTAGGCGAAAGGCTGTTTTTCTAATTGTATTTCTTACTATTGGTTTTATATTTAAATATGGTCATGGAGTTGGGCTAGTGTACGATTACTATGAAAAAGTGGTAAGATTTGATTGTTTTAATTGTAATAACTTTTTTCAAAAAAAAAAAAAAAAAAAAATCAAGGAACTTACAAAATTAGTAAAAGTTTAAAAAATAAATATTAGGATATAGAAAATTATTTCATTCTTTTTTGTACAATATTTATTATAAAGTATTAAACTAAATTAATATAGTTTTACAAATACTTCATTTTATCTATATTTATAATTATTTTATAAAAATAATTAATCCAGTACAATTTCTCAATAAATAAAATGGAAGAGGCAATTCAAACTCAAAATTTATATGCTAAAAGAGCAATAATTCCGAGCATTAGTATACACCAAAGACTCATGTGATCACATATTCGAATCTCCTGCCCCAATTGTTGTAATCTTTAAAAAAAAAATATATATATATATATATATATTTATATATACACACACGCGCGAGGGAAATATGCGTGCCAGATGCTACTAACGCTGTTAAGTAATTCAACAATTTAATATGTTTTTTTATTAGTGGAATCGGTTTTTAACCGACTGAATATTCTCAGTTTTATTAATGTAAAATCGAATTCTCAAACCAAACCGATTCGAACTCGAACTGAAAGCGATTTCGGTCGGTTTTCGGGGTTTTTCATTCCGGTTTGTCGGGTTTTTTACTTGTATCATGCCAAGCTAATTGATATATATCCGCGAGGGCAAAAACGTCACTGGATGAAATTAGGAGGAATTTGGGTTTGAATAAGTTGGTTTTGATGGGAGCAACGTCTGGCTAAAGATCAATGAGATCGCTGGATTTTGATCCCACTGAAAAAGATTGATCCGAAAGCGAGTCTCAGAAAATTCTCTACTTGTTCAACTTACTTCGTTTCTGCTTCACCAATTCTCTCCTCAAATCTTCCTCTTCACTTTCACTCTTCTGCAACTTCCTTCTTTGATTCTCGTCTTTGGAGGTATCTCTCTCTTTATGTTCTTTTTTTTTTCTTCATTCTTTGATTCTTACTTTATGCTTATTTTTATGCCGATGAATCGAATTTTTACTTGCTTCAAGTGTTTCTATCTTTTCTGCTACTTCCTCTGGAAATGTTTGGAAAGTCAACCGTGTAATAATGTAATGGTGAAACTTGAGAGTTCATTGATTTCCTTGCCATTTTTGTTTGTTTGTTTTCTTGAAAATGAATCATCGAATTTTTAGAGGTAGCCTTGTGCTCGTGGATTCTAGTATTCAACTAAACAGACAATCTGTAAGTAGGTTTTAGTTTCTGTTTGCCATTTGGTCTTTTTTACTTCCCCTAGTTTTCTCATTGGTTTATCAAACGTATGTAAAGAGAACGAGCTTGATGATTGTGTGTGTTTGCTACTTTTGTTTTTTTTTCTTTTAATGAAATTTAGCTTTGTAGATGGTGCCGGATCTTATTTTCTTTCTAGGTTAGCCTGAGTTCAATCAGCACACTGTAGTCGAGCTGAACGTTTTCTCTTTTGATTCCCACTTTTCGCTCTACACTGTTCTTCTTGTGTCTTTCTGGCCTGGATTTTTTTTTCCTTGCCCTTCCTTTTTACACCAACTTTTTTTATTCTTTGCTTTTTTACTAACCATGAATCTTACTGTTCTCAAGTATTTCGTGAAGACTAGAGAACATAAAAAAATTGCTCTCCTTTGCTTTGTTTCTGATATTTTGATCTTATCGATAGGGAATATTTATTTGATTTTACTATGCTCCCAAACTCGTCTTATTTTCTTGGTAGACTTTGTTTCTGATTTTTGCTAATAATAAGTCTCCTATTTCTGCTCTTAATAGATCAAAGAACGAAAATTGGAATCAATTATTCTCTTCCTACAGTAATGAGTAAACATTATTTCTACGATATCCTGCCTGTCTTATAGCGGATGAACCAATGAAGTGCATTGGAAATTAATATTGTACTAGAAATTGACTCCTTTGGGCATTATGCATGTCTGAGGCCATTGCTGAAAACGTGGAAGGGGCACTTTCTTATGCTGAGAGAACAAAATCTCTTGATGCTATTTCTAGCATAGTCTTGACATCTGCGATAAAAAATGGTGAAACTGTTGATACCTCTGAGTCCGCTCGCTTCAGAGTTGGGGAGCTATTGCTTTTCAATGGGGAATTGTATTCTGGGTCTCTTCTTGGTAACATCCCTGAGGGAACAGGAAAATATGTTTGGTCAGATGGGTGTACATATGAGGGTGAATGGAGAAGGGGGATGAGGCAAGGGAATGGAAAAATTCGTTTTCCGTCTGGAGCAGCTTATGAAGGTGAATTTCTAGGTGGTTATATGAATGGAACAGGAACATACATCGGTCCTGATAATCTGACTTATAAGGGACGATGGAAATTAAATTTAAAACATGGTTTAGGTCATCAAGTCTATCCGAATGGAGATGTTTTTGAAGGCTCTTGGATCCAGGGTACACCTGAAGGGCCCGGCAAGTATACTTGGGCTAATGGGAATGTTTATTTGGGGAACATGAAAGCAGGGGCAATGTCAGGGAAAGGAACCCTTACTTGGGTAAATGGCGACTCATTTGAAGGAAACTGGTTGAGTGGCATGATGCATGGCTTCGGGGTATACATGTGGAGTGATGGAGGCTTCTATGTGGGAACGTGGACTAGGGGCCTGAAGGATGGAAAAGGGTCATTCTATCCAAAAGGAAGTCGCCTTCCAGCAGTTCAAGAAATTTACTTGAAGGCTTTGAGAAAAAGAGGGCTGTTACCTGATTTAAGAAAGTCGAAACAGGCACATATTCATCATGCTATATCAAGAGATATGGACAATTTTAAGGTTGGTGAGAACCAACAATCCTCTCGTGTTTCATCTGATACACTCTCAAAGGGTAGTTTGTTAAATCTTGAACAGTATCGCACTAAAAATGTTTCCATAGAAAGGCGTTGGAGTCTTGAGGTATCAATTGAAAAAGTACTTGGACATGATTCTTCATCAGGGCTATCGGAATATGAAATGGGTGGGAATGACGTAGATACTAAAGTCCCAATTTTGGAACGCGAGTATATGCAAGGTGTTCTTATTAGTGAACTTGTTCTAGATAATAGTTTTACCTCCCCATCATCAAGAAGAGCAAAACGGAAACAGAAAAAACTGGTCAAAGAGGTTAATAAACCAGGTGAGATGATCATTAAAGGTCATAGGAGTTATGATTTGATGCTCAGTTTACAACTTGGAATCAGGTATGCATATTTAGCTTACATTAAATAAAAAATTGCGTTTCTTTTAAATAATCCCCTTTTTTTCTGTGTTTGTTGCGTGTACATGAGTTTCATAATTTTATTATCTTAACCTATTTTCTCTTATGGAAGTACTGATCATTAGTATCATTTAAATTTAGACAGACCATCTTAGAAATAATATTATCAGGGAAAGCATATGAATCAAGAAAAAGGTATAAACAATGGAAGCTTAAATTCTTAACTAACCACTTATAGGATAAGTATGGAGGGATGATACTTTCTAGTGTACTTCCATTCTTGAACTCAAAGTCCTGGTTTACTTGCAAGTTACAACCGTCTTATTCATAGAAAAAGTCATCTTTGCAATCAGTTTTCTATCTGATAGCTAATTCGTTTCTTATAAAAGAAATGAACTATAGCTAAAAAATAGATGTTATATGGTCTTTATCCCTTTAACAATTTTGAGAAGTTAATGTTGAACATACATTTGAATGTGGTCAGATATACTGTGGGAAAAATTACACCCGTACAAAGGCGAGAAGTCAGGAGTTCAGACTTTGGTCCTCGAGCAAGCTTTTGGATGACCTTCCCTAAAGAAGGTTCCCAGTTGACCCCACCGCATCAATCCGAAGATTTTAAATGGAAAGATTATTGTCCAATGGTCTTCAGGTTAGATACTAGTCTTTATAAGAATTAGGGTTGTTAGCACAATGTCCATTCATACATTGTTTCATTTATTTGTGCAGAGCCATAGTGCAAAGCATTTTTCTAGATACCTTCATTCATTGATCCACTTGTATGCTATGTCGTGGGATGGAATATAAATTCATATGGAAAGATTCTTTCAGGATGGTTTTTCTAGAAAGTTTAATTTGCCATGTTTCAAATTGAACTTAATCTCTTTTCTTTTGTTTATGAACAGGAGGATCTATACTTTAGTTATGCAATTGTATGAAAATTATTTATGAAATATCCTCTTCTATTTAGTCTTTCCTTTCTGTCAATATAGTTTTCTTACATTCTTGTTATTGCTGTGCCTTTCTTTATGTGGAAGATCAATGTTTTATTAAACTCCGTCTAGTTTTGGGATAGAAGAATGTATTTGATTAGTCCCTTGGTTTAGTTGTGCTACCTGACTTGCATTTACTAAGGTTGCTAGAAAGAAAATTTGTAGTTCTCAAAAGGAAGAGACGTGCACAATAATGTTGGAATACATTCTTTATCTGCATCCTCTTGTTCCTAGTCCTTACCAAAATTTGTTTTAGGAACCTGAGGGAGATGTTTAAGATTGATGCTGCTGACTATATGATGTCCATCTGCGGAAATGATGCTCTTAGAGAGCTATCTTCACCTGGGAAGAGTGGTAGTGTCTTCTTTTTGTCCCAAGATGATCGTTTCATGATTAAAACACTCCGAAAATCAGAAGTTAAGGTGTGTTCATCTCTACTCCATTCTACATGCAATGATTTTTTTTTTTTTTTTGACAGGATTCTACATGCAATGATTAAATTTCCATAGAAATTGTAAATTTCTCTGAGCAACTTCTGCATGGCACATAGGCATTCGATTTTTTTTTCTTCCGACCTCATTCAAAATTATTACTTTAGCCTGGAAATTGCGCACTGGCTAACTTCACGAGCATTATTTTTAATATTTTGACAATCCTAACTTTTCTGCTCAAATGAATACTTTAATTAACCATATGAGGTTGCAGAGTTGATCAATTTATTATCCTTTTTTACCTCCTTTTCGCCTTGGAGCTTTTAGTTTGAAATTTTTCTTTTTGTTGCTTGTGCTGTCATTTTTTGTGTTGGGCATGGTAGGTAAAATACCCCTATAGTCCAACCACTCATATATTTCAGTTGTGGACTGGATTTGTCGTAGGCATACAAAAACTCTTACTTTCTCTGTATGGCTTTTAAAGCTTTCAAATTTGAGCAATAATTATCCATGGATGAAAATAACTCAGCAACATCGGGGGTTTTACCCTTCCCTTGATGGCTTGATAGAAGTTTTTTTCCTTGAAAAATAATCGTCCGGAGATATGAACAGTAGCGAGAAGATTAATATGTACTGCTAATAGCCTAATTTTATCGCCAACCAACACGAGTAGTAGCTCAGCAGCATTAGTGTCGATCTAATGACCAAGTGGTCATGCGTTCGAATCCCACGCTCTATTGTTGTTAACTAAAGAAAAAATAGCCTAATTCTATTAAATATTGAAGTGGTTTATTATTAGCTAATCTTCATTACTGCTATCAATAATCACAAGATTCAAAATTGTTTAATAACTTACAAGTTTGAATACGAGAATTCTAGTCTTATTTGTACTTTTTTCCTTTATGCATGTTTTTGAAAGGAAAGAAAAAACCAACTCAATTTGAACTATGAGAAGTATTTATTTGGATTTAGAAAATGTAGCACTGTATTTTAACAATGTTGGCGTCTCATTTTTCTGTTGGATGATACTGTTAGTTTTTTGTTTATACATGCATGTAAATTCCTTTGATTGAGATGCATTTATAAGATGCGGATCCAGGAGTAATCCATCAGTGTTGAATGAAGTATACTACTTCAGCTTTTAGTTCACGAAACTACCACAAATTCCTAACGTGCTTTTAGAAAGGAAAAAGAATAACTTTTATGCTGAATAATCTTTATAGTTCTCTAGCATTTTTAACGAAGTCCGTGGATTCAACTAAACAGATATTTTCTGTGTGCTTTTATTTTTCCATATGCAAATAACACACCTATGTTTGTTCTGCTGTAGGTTCTTCTGCGGATGCTTCCAGATTATCATCATCACGTGAAGTCATACGATAATACACTTATAACCAAGTTTTTTGGTCTTCATAGAGTTATACCATCCAGCGGTCAGAAGGTATTAAGCACCGAAACTTGGAGCTTTTGTCTTAGCCTTGGCTTTCTTCGGTTCTTCCACATGTTATGTGTTTTCTAGATGTTCACATGCCTTAAAATATTGTTAGAGAATTATAATATTGGTAAACCGTGTGTGATTTCTGACCTTATAGTGTTCGTGTGATTTTTAATTTTATTCTTCAAACTTGCTTTGTATCTCAAGCTTTTAAGTAACAACAACTTCAAACAACTAATTTTTATCAGCTAACACTTCATTTTTATTGTGCAGTTTCGCTTTGTAGTAATGGGAAATATGTTCTGCACAGAGTTAAGAATTCATCGGAGATTTGATTTGAAGGGTTCGTCCCTTGGCCGTTCAGCAGATAAAGTTGAAATAGATGAAAGCACTATACTCAAGGATTTAGATTTAAACTACTCCTTTTATTTGGAGCCTACTTGGCGAGAGGCTTTATTAAAGTAAGTCGTTCGTAAATTATTCTCTATTTCGAAGGCTATTCAATTCTGAGTAAACATACTAGGCTGAACATCAGTATGTCATAGAAAATTGCCTTTTCTTCTAACTTGTAAGCATGCTATACGTTTGACACCGAGCAGTACCTGGATTGAATTTGTGCTAGCCACTGAGCAAACATTTTCCAACATTTTCATTCATCAAATGTTTCTCTTCAATACAGGCAGATCGAAATTGACAGTAAATTCCTAGAAGTACAGAATATCATGGACTATAGCCTTCTGTTGGGTGTGCATTATCGTGCCCCACAGCATCTTCAATCCCATATATCCTACAACAACAGAAGCATGAGGGCTGATGGATTGGGAATTCTTGCGGAGGATGGTGAGTATCACATGACAACATCTTTATTTTTTGATAGTTCTAGTTATTGTCGAAGTATCGATCAAGCTTCAAATTTCTATAAAGGATATAATCATACAGAATAGGCTCGGGGCTAAACAGTGCTTATATGGTAAAAAATTACCCGGGTGGGAAAAATCACGACCTGAAGATCCCTTAGTTTAAAGTGCTGCTAATGTTAACTGGAAAATTATCGTCATTACATTTCATATTCTAACATTTACCATTGTTATCTCCACTAGTTGGCTATTGTTATGCTATGACTTTGACGGCAGATTCTATCATTTACAGTAACTTGCTGGTTATGTAGCCTAATATCCTTTTCTTTGTTTTTTGGGACTGAGCTTAAGTTTGAAAGAATCTGCCAACCTCGATTCTTGTAGTCATCTAACGTTAATTCGAGTATAATTTTATGCACCCCCAGTTCATTTTTATAAAAAATTAATTTGATTTGAAGCACTTTGACAAACTTAGCTGCTAATGTTAAATGGCAGATCCTTTCGAGGAGGATATATCAACCTACCCACAAGGCCTTGTTTTAGTACCTCGCATAGACAATAATAGTGTTGTTGTCGGCCCCCATATCCGAGGCAGCCGTTTGCGAGCATCATCTGCAGCTGGGAATGAGGAAGTGGATCTTCTGTTGCCTGGTACTGCGAGGTATTTCTTTTCCTACCCCACAAAGCTCTCATTCTCTTAATCATGTTTAAAACAAGGTGCTGATATTAATATTAATCTTTAATCACTACTCTTCTTGCAATTACTGGTATCTATCCGAAAGAATTCGTATTAAGAAATGAAACGTTATGCAGACTCCAAATACAACTTGGAGTGAACATGCCAGCAAGAGCAGAGAAAATACCAGGAGAAGAAGAAAAGCAAATGTTTCACGAGGCATACGACGTGGTTCTCTATCTGGGTATCATCGACATTCTACAAGAGTACAACATTAGCAAGAAGATCGAACATGCGTACAAGTCTATTCAATTTGATTCCTTGTCCATCTCTGCTGTTGATCCTACATTCTATTCCCAACGTTTTCTTGAGTTCATTTTCCAGAGAGTGTTCCCTCAAAATACTCTCTCAGGCTGATATACGTGGGCATCCGTAGGCAAAATCCTTCAATTCAATTCTCTGGCTGTTCATTTTTCCTGCTTGTAGCAGATGCATATTATAGAGAGATTCAAGATGTGGGAGCCTCCAGTTTAGGAGGGTGGTGGCTGAGAGATGCTTTACCATTCTCGAGCGCGCACTTGTATATTATTTTATTACTGTTTTCCATGTCCTAATGTCAACATTTTCTTTGGCTGTTTCCTTTTTACAGTTTTATTTGTCTAGGAATCGAACTAATGTTCAATAGAGAACAAAATCATTAATTTTTCTCGAATTAAATCAATGTTCAATAAATCACAAAATTAAGGGTGAACATTATGTAAGAATAAATGATAACACAAAATATCATATATTGATTAAGAAACATACATTGAAATTACATTAGAGTTCACTGGCCGAATAGAAATTGCCATGTCTTCCCTCTCCCCTCCTATATGCTCTCAAATAATAGGAGAATCCATGTCTTCCCTCTCCCCTCCTATATCCTCTCAAATAATAGGAGAATCAAATAGTGACTTTTAAGATCGAACTTGTGATCGTGGTTCACTTCTTACCTTGTTTAACTTCTTATTTATTTTTTTGTAAAACAAATAGATTTATTTTTTGCTCGTCACTATTTTTTTTTTTTTTCTCTATTTTCAAAATAAAAACAGTGATTGTATTTGTTTTTATTATATGACCGATATATTTTGTGTTTATACTTTTATTCTTTTTTTTTTTCCTCTTAAATCTGTAACATTTATACTTGTTTTATTTTCAATCAAAAATATTTTTGTTCTTTTTGTTTGTGTCTTTATTAGTAATTCTTTTATGTACAAATTATATTGTATAGAAATTTATTAGTTTATTGGTATGATATATATATGTGTGTGTGTGTGTGTGTGTGTATATATATATATATATAAACTTAGAACATTTTGCATTTAAAGATAATTTTTTATCATACTTTAAAGTACACTTAAAGGTATTATTAACCCACACAAATAAATAAATATATATATTATATATATATATATATATTCAAAAATAAAATAACATAAAAAACTAACCCCAAATCTAAAGGCCTGCCTGGATCCGTCCCTGGACAAAATCGTTGACTCGACTTTTTTCTGTTTGATTCCACTATATTTATTTTATTTTATTTACTATTTTACTTGATGTTTTTCTTACCACACCTATATTTTAATGTTTTTTCTTAAGAAATTATCAAAATGTGTAATTAAAATTTTTTTAAAAAAATTATTTGTGATTGTAAAAAAAAAAATCGATAAAAAGCCAATAAAAAATAATTTTATCATACAAAAAGAAAACTGGAAGTGAATAAATTAGTTGATAACCATTTGATTTTTTGTTTTAGGTTTTTAAAATTTAAACTTATATTTATATAGTCTCATCTTTAAGTAAGTATAAACCAAAAAAAGTATTAAAAACTAGTTCTTTTAGCTTTTAAATTTTGATTTTTTTTTTTAAAATACAAATAAAATGTAGATATCAAAATCATTAAAATTATGTATTGAAGTAATAGGTTGTAGACTTAAATTTCAAAAAATTGAAAACAAAAAATGAAATAATTATCAATGGGACCTTAATATTGGTTTGATTTGATTTTTATTGATTTTTATGAATAGAAATCAAACCGAACAAATAGCTTTTGATTTTATCCAAATAAATATTGATATATCCAGTGAAAAATTCGAACTAAATCGATTCCATTTTGTCATTTTTTTAGTTATTATCATCTAACCCTAAACAAAACAATGATAATTGAACGTTAAAAACTTGATACTTAATTTTTTTTTTTTTTTGTAAGTTTTGAGGTGTTACGCATATGAAATAAAAGGCTAAAATTAGTATTTTAATAATTAAACAATAATAAGATTGTCTCAAGATCGGGCTGAAACACGAACATTTTCTATTATGAAAGGGCAAACGCAAACTAAGAACGCCAAACATGTTTGTTACCCTGAAACTAAAAACGATTAACAAAATTCTTTTAACTTGTCTGAGATTCTACATGCCAAAATATATGATCATACAACGGATAAGTACTTCAAACTTCACTAATAAACCAACAATAAGTCCAACTTCACGTCCAGTATAACTGGTCTTCTATGACCTATCCCATATTGGGAGGTGGCGGTGGCGGCGGTTGTCGGAGACCCTGGCCTAAGAAGCCCTGCGGAGGCGGCGGCATGGGAGGTCTATTCACCTGAGCACCAGGAGTGAAATTGGCCATTGTGTTATTACCAACTGGGGGCGGCGGAGGAATGGGAGGAGCCCCACCAGGAGGCATTGGCCTAGGAGGACCATTTGCCATTACAGAAGGGGGAGGTGGCAAGGATCCAGGAATTGGGGGAGGAGGAACTCGAGGTGGTGCCCCTTGCTGCGGTGGAGGAGGCGGCGGCGGTGGTGCACCAGATGGCACCATTCCATTAGCTGCAGGAAGAATTTGTGGCTTGTTTGCCTCTTGTGGCTTGGATTTGAAATACAACTGCAACTGCAGATTTTCATGAATCAGGTTAGAGTAGTTGGACACCAAAAACTAAAAGCTAACAGACGGTTAATGTAAACCCCGCGACCAGAGCTAGAAATTTAGAAGCTATTTCCGTTTGAAGCAAGGTTAACTGTGATATGTCAAAAAACACATAACAAATAATTCAAACGAGCAACAAGAATCAAGGGGAAAATCCAGATGCAATCTAGTCAAACAGTAATTGGAGTATTAAGAATTTTACAGCCAAGACAAGCTTCAATAGACTGTTATAATAACTGTTCTGTGATAACCAAGAATATCAGGGGTACCCTACCTGCAACTATTCCAAGATCCATACACGAGAGACAACATGAAAATTTACAATTAAATTCACTTGAGATTTCGACTTGGGACCTCCAAGAGAGCACACCTAACAGACCTTGAGCATCTACCATGAGTCCGTCCCTTAAGGACAAACTAGTACAATAACTAAGTTGGTTTAAGAAGAAAAAGTACATAACCATTCATTAAAAAGTAAAAAAATCAGCAGTAAATCAATTCCTAAAATACAGCTTAACTGTTAGTAGTGGACTAAGGGGTGTCAAAATTCAAATGAACAAGAAAAAATAATCTAAGAATTGCAAGGAAAAAAGGCAAACCGTGAACATTTTTGAGTCCGGATCCCAGTGTGAGAAGAATTTTGGTGTAGATTTGTCAATCTCTGTGCTTGGAACCTAAAATGCATACAGATAATGAGCTAAATGAAAGATCAACAGCTTTTATGAATACTAGAATGACTTAAAATACCTTGAATGCAATTATCTCATATGGTTCAGCTGCAAACAGAAGGTATTGGTATCTTTTATCAAAAGGTTGCACCCGCTAAACACGGTAACAAGAAAGACAGTATAGTTCTCTTAAAAAAGGTTCCAAGGTAGAACTGATAAAAGAAAATATCACGTTGTTATAAGCATAAGAACAATAACACTAGGAAATTCAATAAACATAAAAAAACCTGCTCATAAGAAGACATAAATCGATGTCTCGGCTTTGATAGGTCTTCAATTTCTGGATATTCAATCTGCATGATGTAAGCATAACATGTCAATAAAGTAATAATACATATCATCTTCAACAGATACTATAATACAGAAGTTTGTCAAATGAACTACAAAGCCATACCTGGAAAAGCAAAGATCTCTGCTTTGTCTCAGAATCAAATTGCTTTGTAACTCGATAACCAGGCCTTCCAATTTTAACTGAAAGCATGCCAGAAAAGGAGCTTATTAACAAAAACTTTATTTTATGTACATTACAAAAAATAAGGAACTCGTCAAATTATGACTTCAACCAACACATCACCAACTAAGACTGCAACCAACACTTCAAAAATTTAAAACTACATTGAATAATGCCCATCTAAGAATTACGGACACGGACACGAGATATGGACACGCTACGAGTCATACGACACGGACACGGAGACACGCCATTATGTAAAAATACGGGACACGGATGTGTCCGAGACACGTTATTTATTATTATTTTTATGATATACTATTAGAATATTGAATCTAAAATATATTAATTTTTTTTACAAACTATGAAAACTAATTAAAATAAAGACAAACATGAAAATTGTGTTTGAATTAAATCATGCCAGAAAAGGAGCTTATTAACAAAAACTTAAGTTATATGAGTGTATTTAAATCTAATTAAGAACAAAATCATACTATTCTTTAAATGCCTATTAAAAGCTCACAAAAAAAAAAAAAAAAAAGTATAATAAGCCTAATCCTTAACAATCTCAGAATATTTTAGTTTTTTACCTCATTTTCCTCATCTTCATTCTATTTTCTCTCCTTCTTTCCATGTTAGTCTATCTACCTTAAGTCTTAAATGGTATGTCCGTGAAGTGTCCACAGAGTGATCGTAAAGTGTCCGGAGAGGATCCAAAATTAAATATAATAATAATAAAATAGGACATGGGATTTCGAATGTCGGATACAGTTGATGATTCTCATTACACTTGTGTGATAGCAAGCTAAAACGAAGAGAATTATCAATCCATTAGTAAAGGGTGAAAAATTCACAAGATATTTCATATCAATCCTCATTCCTCAATATTGTGTAGCTCGTCAATAACCCTCAGAAAGATACAAACAAGCAACTACAAAACTCGTGGTTTAAATTCAAATTCAAAGTTCATGTGGGAAAAAATCCCACTACTAATAACAAAAAAGAAATAGGGAGGGCAAAAAAGCATACCGGTTTTGCGAACAGAAACCTTCCTCTTGTGGGGTTGAGGTTGAGCAGGAGCATCCTTGGCTTCGCGAGCTGCTCTCTTTGCCAAATTAGTCTGATGCCGTTTCCCCTGCGTGTGCGCCAAGTAATTTCCCTCATTGTTGTGAAGAGTCAAACAAAGCTTACACTCATAGCTACAAAAAACAAACCAATTCAACTAAAAAATTTCCTAAAAAAAACTGATATAATTAGAATGAGAAAGCGAGAAGAAAAACCTTCCAAGATGATTGCGCATGAAGTAGGGATCCTTGGCGAGATCGATGGTCTCGAGAGCGAGCCGTCGAAGACGCTCTCTCCGATCAATAGCTTCATTCTGCGCAGAGGCTGCTCCTCCACTTCCCGGCTTCGACCCCCACTCTCTGTCCATCGTCGTCGTTCAGCTCCGGCGCTGCAATTCGTATTCTGATTACCGACTGAAAATTTCTTCTCCCTCCTCCCGGCGACCTAAGAAGTCTCTGTTTATCGAATCCACGAAATGAAAATTTTGTACGGTCTGAAATTTGAATGAACACATATGGGCTTCGGCCCATAACCATTTATGACTGGCCCAACCTCTTTTGGTAAATGTCTAAATTAAAAAAAAATATATTATGAGAATGTCTATGATATTTTAGCTCTACTTATAATTTTAAAAAATAAATTATTAATATGTAAAATTAATATATAATATTATACCAAAGTTTTTTTTTGTTTTTTTTTTTTAATTATTTGAAATATAAATCCATGTAAATATCAGTGTAAAATATCTTAATATTTGAAATTGAAAAAAAAAATCTTAACAATCTTTGACAAAATTGATAAAAAAAAAAAAAAAAAAAAACTGACGTGGGTAGCACATTTGATAAGTGACGTTATAATTATAGCACAAGCTTATCAAAAATTCATTTATAGCAAAAAAATTTAACTTTTTTTCTTAATTTCGGTGTTACTCATGTTCCCTATTTTCCTTTTTTTTTTTCTTCCATAAGTTCTTTCAACAATGCTCTTCTTCTTCCTCTTCATTCTTCCTTTTCCAAGATCCTCCCCTGATTTCGACAAGTTTGACTCCTCCTTGTCGTTTCTCTCAATTTGACGATGCTTCTGCCATACTTAAATTCTTTCAAGCAGTCTCCCTCCTCTTAATAGCTTTATCAGGCTCTCCTTCTCAAATTCCTTCAAATTTCTCCAAATGAGTAGACGACGGTGGATCCTCCCCTGATTTCGACTCACGAAGACTCCTAATATTGAGATCGTACTGATACGAAATTTTCGAATCCAAATCCGTACGCGATCAAACAGAGAAATGATTCAGAAGATTATTGAATCTAAGAAACCGATTTGCAGATTCAATCTCTTCCACTTGAAATCTATGAGGAATTTCCACTTCCACAATTCTCTAAGCCTCTGGAATTTACTGAACGTTGTCTTCTTCTTCGTCTTCTTCCTGCCAATTTCATCATCCATCAGTCTCTTAACTTATATATTTCAATCACTTAACTGATCGACTTCAATCACTTAACTGATCGACTTCAATCAGCTTACGGATCGACTTCAATCACTTAACTAATCGACTTTAATCAGTGTACTTATCAACTTTAATCGCTTAAGTGATCAACTTCAATCTGTGTACTGATTGACTTCAATCACTTAATTCTGATTTACTTCAATCACTTAACTGATCGACTTCAATCAGTTCAAGGATCAGTTCAATCACTTAACTGATCTAATTCAATCACTCAACACATGTATCATACCGATTAGGATTTCAAAATACGTATTGATTAAGCGTTTGAAATAACACATAGAGGGCGATTGAGAGCTCCGAGAGTCTTATAGAAATCGGTTTAGAGAAATGAAATCGATAAAAGAATCGATTGAGAGAATGATAGAAAGCATTGATCGACTTCAATCAGTGTACTGGTCGACTTCAATCACTAGACTAATTGACTTCAATCAGTAGACTTCAATCAGTTTACTGATCGACTTCAATCAGCAAACTTCATTCACTAAACAAATCGACTTCAATCACTAGACTGATCGACTTCAATCAGTTTTTGGGCCAAGGTATTTTTAGTCTTTTTGATAGGCCCGCCCAAAAAAGTTGTTATAGGTGTAAATAGTTTCAAAATGTGCTATACACCAAATATTTATAGTTTTTTTTAATATACATGCAAAAGCCCCCTAAAATAATCAAATATTATTTTTAAATATTCCAACAACATCATTGTTGTTCATTTTAAATTTTGTTCAAATCTAATCACGTTTCACTACCGTACAAATTCCCTCAAAATAAATATTTTGATATTAACTATCATTAAATAAAAAAAGATTGAATGAAGTCATGAATTCTCTTGGTGCTCTCTTCACTGTATTATTATTTTGGTCCCTAGACTTTTTTATCATGAACTTGTAAACGTTCAATTTTAATCTTAAATTTTAAAAATAAATTAAAATTATTTCTTATTGAAATGATTTTTGTAAATTTTTTTTTTTATAAATGGTAAAAGTTTTTCGCATATTTTTTATATATATATATTAAAATTGAACCAATTTGAAAAAGTATGAACTTTAGTACTTTGGGAGTTAATGATTAGCTTGGGTGTGTTATTTATTTTTTATTTTATTTTATATTATTTTATTATGAGTATGTGAAATGCTATGGGTGTCAATGCTAGGCTTAGTATTTATTTTATATTATTTTGTAGATTTGATTTTTTAAAAAAAAAAAAAAAAAGTCGTCTTGGAAAAAATGGAAAATTACCCCCTTTAACTAAAGATTTATTTGTAATAAATATTTATATAATTTTGTATGCCTCGTGGGTAGAAGAGAATTGCCAGATATTGTCCGTGATTATTATTAAGTTTCATGTGCACTGTCTTCTGGTTCACATCTTAAGATTTACCATGCGTAATTATTCTCTTAATTTATCTACAACATGAAAGAACATAATTAACTAAAGTTTCCTTCATATCTGCAAAACTTCAAGTATATGAATATATGTCCCATCATTTCATACAATAAATGCAAACGGTAATATTTTGTTTTATTTTTTAAAACATCGATTGCAAGCGTGTAGCAAAATTCTTGTAATTTTTCCACGTGAGTTATTATTGTTTGTAATCTTTTTTTACAAAAATAATCGTCAAAACGAGTTAGTAACGACAAATCTTTTACAATTAGTTGAACAACCAATATCACTCGGATCATACGTTCAACATTTTTTTTCACTACTTGAACCACCAATATTACGCTGATCGTTGTTACTAATCACACTGGGATAGCTTCTAGCCGTCTTACAACTAGTCCCAACCTTGAAAACCAAGTTCAAGTCCCAAATCTTCAAACTACAATTGAGTAATATGAATCTCGCACAAGATATAGCTGTTTTATTCGTAACAGAGTCATATCTCTAACTTCACTTAATAGAGGACCCTAGCACCAATCTTTCGTTAGTTCACACAATTTATCACATTCACGTCATGATAAAACTTTTAATCTTTACAATGTACTATCAATATGCTCCAATAAATCTCCACCACAAGCACGCAAACTCACACAACTAGAAGTAATTCTCCTCCTGAAAATCTCATGCTTAAACTTATCAGTTAATGTATATTAACATCACAAATACGAGCTATCTCTTCATACAAGTCTCACTTTTGAGAAAGTTATCTTACAACCCACATGAGTGAGCCTTATTGAAGCAATTGTATGAACCCAAATAAAACAACTTCTTAGGTATTGCACTAAATTGGTAAGAGTTTAACAAGTTTCAATTCTATCAACATCTCTTTCAACAATCAAATAACACTTCATTATTCAATCGGACAAATCACATATTCATACTTAATCACGTCTTGACTCATAATACACCACTAAAACATGCTTCAACTCACACCTCGAATAATCGTGTATTTCCCAGGTCAGTATATTATCTTTAACTAACAAGTACAAATACACTCTTAAACAAGCTCACAACTAACAACTCGACCAACACTCTCAAATGAGTGAAACACAACTTGCAACCCACACTACATTCTTAAAAGAGTGAAACATCATTAATAACTCACCCTACACTCTCAAAGAAATGAAACATGATTGTAACTTACTCTAAAATCACTACAAGAAAAAACCCCAAAGGCGACGAGGGCAACGGCGACGGAGGAAAATTACGTCGCTGTTGATACGATACGGTGACGGAAAACCACAACGTCGCCTTTGTTTCACACCAACAGCGACGGAACACTTGTTCGTCGCCTTTCCTCATAGCAAAGGCGACAGAAAAGC